>CM047749.1:21175635-21220990 GCA_026225825.1 Pistacia integerrima
CCAAAAACAAAGAGATCCAAAACTATTGCTCGATTCAGCCACAATCGAGACCCATTACGGTGCCCTCAAAAACCGAGTAAAACGACGATAGGCCCTATGCGCTTTCCGCTTGTTTTGTCATCGTTTTCAAAGAGATCGACTCTGTTGGCTCTCTGAACATAGTATTGATTATACCGAAAACAAAAAGATAGAAAACTAGTGCTCGATTCAGCAACAATCGAGACCCATTACCGTGGTCAAAAACCGAGTAAAATGACGCATGTGCCATATGCACCCTAAAACCCAAAAAACCCTAAACCCTTAAGCCTCAAAACCCTAGAATCCAAAAAACCCTAAACCCTTAAGCCTTAAAACCCTAGAATCCAAAAAACCAAAAACCCTAAAAGCCTTAAAACCATAAAACCCTATAAACCCTAAACCGTAAACCCTTAAAACCCTAAAACCATAAAAACTTGAAAACACTAAAACCCTAAACCCTAAACCCTAAAGCCTAAACGCTAAAGACACTAAAACCATAAAACCCTACACCCTGAAACCTAAGCCCTAAGCCCACAAAACCGAAAAATCCCGAAACCCTAAAAACCCTAAAACTCTAAAACCCTAAACCCTAAAACCATAAAAACCGTAAAACCCGAAACCCTAAATTCTAAACCGTAAACCATAAACCATAAACCCTAAAAACCCTAAAACCCCCAAAACCCTAAAACCCTAAACCCTAGACCCTAAGCCCTAAACCCTAAAAACCCGAAAACCCTAAAGCCCCTAAAACCTTAAAAAACCTAAAACCCTAAAACCCTAAGCCCTAAACCCTAAACCCTAAACCCTAAGCCCTAAACCCTAAAAATCCCTAAAACCCTAAAACCCTAACCCCATACCCTAAGCCCTAAACCCTAAACCCTAAACCCTAAAACCCTAAAATCCTAAGCCCCATACCCTAAACCCTAAAACCTTTAAACACTAAAATCCTAAATCCCTAAAACCCTAAAACCTTAAAACCCTAAAGCCCTAAAAACCGTAAAACCCTAAAACTCAAAAACCCTAAACCCTACAACCCTAAAAACCGTAAAACCATAAAACCCTAAAACCGTAAAACCCTAAACCCTAAAACCTTGAAACCCTAAAACCCTAAAAACCTAAAAACCCTAAAGCCCTAAAACGCTAAAAACCCTAAACCGTAAACCCGAAACTCTAAAAACCCGAAAACCCGAAAACCGTAAAACCCTAAAACTCTAAAACCCTAAAACCCTTAACCCTAAACTCTAATAACCCTAAAACCCCAAAAACCACAAAACCCTAAAACCTTAAAACCCTAGACCTTAAGCCCTAATCCATAAAAACCCTAAAACCCTAAGCCCTAAGCCCTAAGCCCTAAGCCCTAAAACCTTAAAACCCTAAACCTTAAACCCTAAAACCCTAAAAACACTAAAACCCTAAAACCCTAAACCCTAAAACCTTAAAACACTAAAAACCTTACAACCCTAAAAACCTGAAAACCATAAAACCCTCAAACCCTAAACAATAAAACCCTCAAAACCCTAAACCCTAAAACCCCAAGACCCTAAAACCCTAAAACCCCTAAAGCCTAAAGCCTAAACCCTACACCCTAAAAACGCTAAAACCCTAAAAACCCTAAAACCCTAAACCCTAAGCCCTAAACCCTAAAAACCCTAAAATAGTAAAACCCTAAAAACCCTAAAACCCTAAACACTAAATGCCCTAAGACCCTAAAACCGTAAAAACCCTAAACCCAAAACACCTAACACCCTAAAAACCCTATAGACCAAAACCCTAAAACCCTAAACCCTAAGCCCTCAACCCTAAAAACCCTAACCGTAAAAACACAAAACCATAAACCCAAAACCCCTAACCCTAAACCCTAAAACCCTAAAAACCCTAAACCCTACAACCTTAAATTCCGAAAATCCTAAAACCCTAAAACCCTAAAAACCCTAAAACCTTAAAACGCTAAAACCGTAAAAACCCAAAAACCCTAATTCCATAAAAACCCTCAACCCTAAAACCTTAAAACCCTAAAATCCTAAAACCCTTAAACGTAAAACCTTAAAACCCCAAAAATCCTAAAACACTAAAACCCTAAGCCCTAAGCCTAAAAACCTAAACCCTAAAATCTTAAATTCCCAAAATCCTAAAACCCTAAAACATTAAAAACCCTAAAACCCTAAGACCACAAAAACCATAAACCCTAAAACCATAAAACCCTAAAACCCTGAAATCCTAAAACCCTAAAACCCTAAAAACCCTAAAACCCTAAAACCATAAAACCCTAAAACCGTAAAAACCCTAAACCCTAAAACCTTGAAACCCTAAAATCCTAAAAACCTAAAAACCCTAAAGCCCTAAAATGCTAAAAACCCTAAACCCTAAAACCCTAAAAGCCCGAAAACCCTAAAACCCTAAAACTCTAAAACCCTAAAAACCCTTAACCCTAAACCCTAAACCCTAAAACCCCTAAACCCTAAACCCTAAACCCTATAGACCCTAAAACCCTAAAATCCCTAAACCCTAAGCCCTAAACCCTAAAAACCCTAAAACCCTACAAACACTAAACCATAAACCCCAAACCCTAAACCCTAAACCCTAAAACCCTAAAAACCCTAAAACCCTAAAAACCCTAAAACCCTAAAACCCTAAAAACCCTAAAACAATGAAACCTTAAAAACCCTAAACACTAAAAGCCCTAAAGCCCTAAAACCCTAAAAACCCTAAACCCCAAACCCTAAAACCCTAAAAACCCTAAACCCTAAAAACCCAAAACCCTAAGACCTAAACACTAAAAACCCTTAAACCCTAAAAACACTAAACCATAAACCCTAAACCCTAAACCCTAAAAACCCAAAAACCCTAAAAACCCAAAACCCCAAAAGCCCCAAAACCCTAAAAACCCAAAAACCCAAAAACCCTAAGCCCTACACCTTAAGCCCTATACCGTATACCCTAAAACCCTAAATTTCGAAAATCCTAAAACTCTAAAAGCCATAAAACCTAAAAACCCCCAAAACCCCAAAACCCTAAAACCATAAAAACCCTAAACCCTAAAACCTTAAAACCCTAAAATCCTAAAACCCTAAAAATCCTAAAACCCTGAAACCCTAAAACCCTAAAAACCCTAAACCTTAAAACCCAAAAATTCTAAAACCCTAAACCCCTAAGCCCTAAACCATAAACCCTAAACCCTTAAATTATGAAAATCCTAAAACCCTAAAAACCATAAACCCTTAAAACCCGAAAAACCATAAAACCATAGAACCCTAAAACCCTAAGACCATAAAAACCCTAAACCCTAAAACCTTAAAACCCTAAAATCCTAAAACCATAAAAACCCTAAAATCCTAAACCCTAAACCCTAAAACCGTAAAAACCTTAAAACCCAAAAACCCTAAGCCGTAAACTGTAAAAACCCTAAAACCATTAAAACCCTAAACCCTAAAAACCATAAAACCCTAAGACCATAAAAGCCCTAAACCCTAAAACCTTAAAACCCTAAAATCCTAAAACCTTAAAACCGTAAAAACCCTAACACCATAAAACCCTAAAGCCCTAAAACCCTAAAAACCACAAAAACCCTAAACCCTAAAACCGAAAAACCCTTAAATCCTAAAACCCTAAAAACCCTAAACCCTAAACCCTAAACTGTAAAGACACCAAAACCACAAAAACCCTAAAAACCCTTAAATCCTAAAACCCTAAAACTCTAAAAACCACAAAACCCTAAAACCCTAAAAACCCAAAAACCCTAAAACCCTAAAACCATAAAGCCCTAAAACCGTGAAAACCCTAAACCCTAAACCCAAAAACCTTAAAACCCTAAAAACCCTAAAACCCTAAACCCTAATCCCTAATAACCCTAAAACCCTAAACCCTAAAAGCCCTAAGACCCTAAAACCATAAAAACCCTAAACCCTAAACCCTAAAACCCTAACACCCTAAAAACCCTAAACCCTATAGACCCTAAAACCCTAAATCCTAAGCCCTAAACCCTTAAAACCCTAACCATAAAAACATTAAACCCTAAACCCTAAACCCCTAACCCTAAACCCTAAACCCTAAAACCCTAAAAGCCCTAAACCCTAAAAACCATAAACACTAAACCCTAAACCCTACAACCTTCAATTCCGAAAATCCTAGAACCCTAAAAACCATAAAACCTTAAAACCCTAAAGCCGTAAAAACCCAAAAACCCTAATTCCATAAAAACCCTCAACCCTAAAACCTTAAAACCCTAAAATCCTAAAACCCTAAAACGCTAAGAACCCTAAACCCTAAAACCCAAAAATCCTAAAACACTAAGCCTTACACCCTAAGCCCTAAGCCCTAAACCCTAAAACCTTAAATTCCGAAAATCCTAAAACCCTAAAACACTAAAAACCCTAAAACCCTAAGACCACAAAAACCATAAACCCTAAAACCATAAAACCATAAAACCCTAAAATCCTAAAACCCTAAAAACCCTAAAACCCTAAAACACTAAAAACCCTAAACCCTAAAACCTTAAAACCCTAAAATCATAAAACCCTAAAACCGTAAAAACCCTAAAACCCTAAACCCTAAACTGTAAAGACCCTAGACCATAAAACCTAAAAACTTACTAACACACCCCCATACTAACATATTCTCCTTGAAATTTCCTTACAATTTACTCCCCACTTTTCCTGCTAATTAGGGGTAGAATGGTCAAATTGCCCTTGGGGAAGAAAATATCTAAAACTTAACTAACATTTTAAACGGCCTCTCGCCCTCGTGAAACCTGTCCTGCCAGCTTCCCCGTGGCTTCAACACCTCTTCGCCGCGGCGAAGTACGGCAGATCGAATTCTTCTTCGTCTTTTCAACCAATTTCAAGGCAAGTATTCAACACAACACTCGTACTAATGTTAATCAAACAATAAAACCACGATACCCTCTCAACTAAGAGCAACCGAAAGAACAAGAACTACGCACCTCAATGGGGCACAATATCCTAAAACCCTAAAACCCTAGAACCCTATAAACCCTAAACCCTAAAACCGTAAAAAACCCTAAAACCCTATAAACCCTAAACCCTAAAACCCTAAAACCTTAAAATCCTAAAACCCTAAAACCATAAAAACCCTAAAACCATAGAACCCTTAAATCCTAAAACCCTAAAAACCGCAAAACCCTAAAACCCTAAAAACCCAAAACCCAAAAACCCTAAAGCCCTAAAACCCTAAAAACCGTAAAAACCCTAAACCCTAAACCCTAAAACCCTAAAACCCAAACCCAAAACCCTAAAACCCTAAAACCCTAAAAACCCTAAAAACCCTAAAACCCAAACCCACAAAACCCTAAAACCCTAAAAACCCAAACCCAAAACCCTAAAACCCTAAAATCCCTAAAACCCTAAAATCCCTAAAAACCCTAAAAACCCTAAAACCCAATAAAAACACCCTAAAACCCTAAAACCCAAAACCCTAAAACCCTAAAACCCTAAAACCCTAAAACCCTAAAATAAAACCATAAAGGGCAAAACCCTAAAACCCGGGCCCTAAAACCCATAAAACCCTAAAACCCCGAAAACCCTAAAACCCAAATCCCTAAAACCCTAAAACCCTAAAAACCCTAAAACCCTAAAACCCAAAACCCTAAAACCCTAAAACCCTAAAACCCTAAAACCCTAAAACCCAAAACCCTAAAACCCTAAAAACCCTAAAACCCTAAAACCCTAAAACCATAAAACCCTAAAACCATAAAATAAAACCCTTAAAATCCTAAAACCCTAAAAACCAAAACCCTAAAACCCTAAAACCCTAAAACCCAAAACCATAAAGCCCTAAAACCCTAAAACCGTAAAACCCTAAACCCTAAACCCTAAAACCTTAAAACCCTAAAGCCCTAAAACCCTAAAACCCTAAAACCCTAAAAACCCTCTAAAACCCTAAACACTAAACCCTAAAACCCTAAAAACCCAAAACCCAAAAACCCTTAAAACCCTAAAATCCTAAAACCCTAAAATCCTAAAACCCTAAAAACCCTAAAACAATAAAACCCTAAACCCTAAACCCTAAACCCTAAAAACCCTAAAATCCTAAAACCCTAAAACCCCAAGCCCTATACCATAAGCCCTAAACCCTAAACGCTAAACCATAAAACCCTAAAAACCCGAAACCCTAAAACCTTAAAACCCAAAAATCCTAAAACCCTAAACCCTAAAAACCCTAAACCCTAAAAACCCTAAACCCTAAACCCTAAACTCTAAAAACCCTAAAACCCTAAAAACCCAAAACCCTAAAATCCTAAAACCCTAAAAACCTAAAAACCCTTAAATCCTAAAACCCTAAAACCATAAAAGCCCTAAAAGCTAAGAACCCTTAAATCCTAAAACCCTAAAAACCGCAAAACCCTAAAACCCTAAAAACCCAAAAACCCTAAAACCATAAAGCCCTAAAACCCTAAAACCGTAAAAACACCCTAAACCCTAAAACCTTAAAACCCTAAACCCTAAAACCTTAAAACCCTAAACCCTAAAACCTTAAAACCCTAAAATCCTAAAACCCTAAAAACCCTAAAAACACTAAAACCCTAAACACTAAACCCTAAAACCCTAAAAACCCGAAACCTTAAAACCTTAAAACCCTAAAATCCTAAAACCCTAAAAACCCTAAAACAATAAAACCCTAAACCCTAAACCCTAAAAACCCTAAAATCCTAAAACCCTAAAACCCCAAGCCCTATACCATAAGCCCTAAACCCTAAACGCTAAACCATAAAACCCTAAAACCCTAAAACCCTAAAACCCTTAAAACCCTAAAACCCTAAACCCTAAGAACCCTAAACCCTAAACCCTAAACTCTAAAAACCCTAAAACCCAAAACCCTAAAATCCTAAAACCCTAAAAACCTAAAAACCCTAAAATCCTAAAACCCTAAAAACAATAAAACCCTAAAAACCATAAAACCCTAAATCCCTAAGACCATAAAAGCCCTAATCCCTAAAACCTTAAAACCCTAAACCCTAAAACCCTAAACCCTAAAACCGTAAAAACCCTAAAACCCTAAAAACCCTAAAACCCTAAAGCCCTAAAACCCTAAAAACCCCAAACCCTAAACCCTAAAACCCTAAAACCCTAAAACCACAAAAACCCTAAACCCTAAAACCTAAAAACCCTTAAATCCTAAAACCCTAAAAACCACAAAACCCTAAAACCCTAAAAACCCTAAACCCTAAACCCTAAACTGTAAAGACCCTAAAACCACAAAAACCCTAAAACCTAAAAACCCTTAAATCCTAAAACCCTAAAACAATAAAAACCCTAAAACCTAAGAACCCTTAAATCCTAAAACCCTAAAAACCGCAAAACCCTAAAACCCTAAAAACCCAAAACCCTAAAACCATAAAGCCCTAAAACCCTAAAACCGTAAAAACCCTAAACCCTAAAACCCTTAAAACCCTAAACCCTAAAACCCTTAAAACCCTAAAACCCTAAAACCCTAAAACCCTAAAAACTCTAAAACCCTAAACACTAAACCCTAAAACCCTAAAAACCCGAAGCCCTAAAACCTTAAAACCCTAAAATCCTAAAACCCTAAAAACCCTAAAACAATAAAACCTTAAACCCTAAACCCTAAAAACCCTAAAATCCTAAAACCCTAAAATCCTAAAACCCTAAAACCCTAAGCCCTATACCATAAGCCCTAAACCCTAAACGCTAAACCATAAAACCCTAAAACCCTAAAAACCCGAAACCATAAAACCTTAAAACCCTAAAATCCTAAAACCCTAAAACCCTAAACCCTAAAAAACCCTAAACCCTAAAAACCCTAAAACCCTAAAAACCCAAAACCCTAAAAATCCTAAAACCCTAAAAACCTAAAAACCCTAAAACCATAAAACCCTAAAACCTTAAAACCCTAAAACCCTAAACCCTAAACCCTAAAAACCCTAAAATCCTAAAACCCTAAAACCCCAAGCCCTATACCATAAGCCCTAAACCCTAAACCCTAAACCTTAAAACCCAAAAACCCGAAACCCTAAAACCCTAAAATCCTAAAACCCTCAAACCCTAAAACCATAAAACCCTAAAACCTTCAAACCCTAAAACCCTAAACCCTAAAACCTTAAAACCCTAAAATCCTAAAGCCATAAAAACTCTAAAACCCTAAAAACCCTAAAACCCTAAAATCCTAAGACCCTAAAACCCTAAGCCCTAAAACCCTAGAAACCCTAAAACCCTAAAAACCCGAAACCCTAAAACCTTAAAAGCCTAAAATCGTAAAACCCTAAAATCCAAAAACCCTAAAACCCTAAACTCTAAACCCTAAAAACCCTAAAAACCCTAAAATCTTAAAACCCTAAAAACCCTAAACCCTAAACCCTAAAAACCCTAAAAACCCTAAAACCCTAAAACCCCAAGCCCTATACCATAAGCCCTAAACCCTAAACTCTAAAACCATAAAACCCTAAAACCCTAAAAACCCGAAACCCTAAAACCTTAAAACCCTAAAATCCTAAACCCTAAAAACCCTAAAAACACTAAAACCATAAAACCCTCAAACCTTAAAATCCTAAAAACCCCAAACCCTAAAACCCTAAAACCCTAAACCCTAAAACCCTAAGCCCTAAGCCCTAAACCCTAAAACCCTAAAACCCTAAAGACCCCAAAACCCTAAAAACCCAAAACCCTAAAACTCTAAAACCCTAAAAACCTAAAAACCCTAAAACCCTAGAAACCCTAAGACCCTAAAACCCTAAAAACCCGAAACCCTAAAACCTTAAAAGCCTTAAATCGTAAAACCCTAAAACCCTAAAAACCCTAAAACCCTAAAACCTTAAAACCCTAAACCCTAAAACCTTAAAACCCTAAAATCCTAAAACCCTAAACCCTAAACTCTAAAAACCTTAAAACCCTAAAAACCCTAAACCCTAAACCATAGACCCAAAGCCCTAATCCATTAAAACCCTAAACCTTAAACCCTAAGCCCTAAACCCTAAACCATAAACTCTAAACCCTAAACCCTAAAAACCCTAAAACCCTAATACCCTAAAAGCCCTAAAACAGTAAAAGCCTAAAAACCCTAAAACCTTAAAACCCTAAAAACCCTAAAACGCTAAAACGCCAAAACCCTAAACCCTAAAACCTTAAAACCCTAAAACCCTAAAAACTCTAAAACTATAAAACCCTAAAACCCTAAGACCCTAAAACCCTAAGCCCTATACCATAAGCCCTAAACCCCTAACCCTAAAACCCTAGAAACCCTAAAACCTTAAAAGCCTAAAATCGTAAAACCCTAAAAACCCTAAAACCTTAAAACCCTAAACCCTAAAACCTTAAAACCCTAAAATCTTAAAACCCTAGAAACTCTAAAACCCTAAACCCTAAACCCTAAAAACCCTAAACCCTAAACTCTAAAAACCCTAAAACCATAAAAACCCTAAACCCTAAACCCTAAATCCTAAACCCTAAAACCCTAAACCATAGACCCTAAGCCCTAATCTATAAAAACCCTAAAACCCTAAAACCCTAAAAACCCGAAACCCTAAAACTTTAAAACCCTAAAATCCTAAAACCCTAAAAACCTAAAAACCCTAAAACCCATAAAACCCTAAAACCCTAAAAACCCTAAACTCTAAGCCCTAAAAACCCTAAAATCTTAAAACCCTAAAACCCTAAAAACCCTAAACCCTAAACCCTAAAAACACTAAAATCCTAAAACCCTAAAACCCCAAGCCCTATATGTTAGGAAACGACCTTGCCTAGCAAATAAAAACAAAAATTTTACAACTACGGATCGCTCCTTAGAACCCAAAATCAGGGCATAGATTTTACGCTTTATGCATAATATGAATCGCATAAAAATAAATCCATTTGTTTAGATTCATACCCACGCTTGGAGGCTCCACCAATGTTGTCTCCGAATGTGTTTGCTACCGATCCAAGTGTAGGATCGAACCGTAGAGGTCCACACGAAGACAACCACCAAGAACCAAGGAGGGATTTGCTAGATCCTCCTTGGCCTTAAGAAATCAAGAAGAAGATCAGATTTGATTTTTTCCACAATCAAACAAAGAGATTGGCGTGGGAATCGTTGTCATGGGGTCATGTTTTCTTTTAAAAATAAAGAATGAATCACTTTAATAACACACACACACTATTCTTTTTTATAGGCAAACCAAGTTGCCCTATTCCCACATGGAATGGGCTTGGGCTCCAACCCAAACACCCCATGTTGCCAAACACTCCCAATTTGATATTTTAATTTAATTCATCATTATCTTTAATTAAAATCAATTAATATTTAATTAACATTTAACAATAATGATGATTTAATTAAATATGTGCGAACACACATTTAATCGTAATTTCACTTATTTAATTTCTTTAACAAATTAAATAAAAGGCTACGACCTCAAAGAAATTTAATTGCACCGTGAAATTACCAAAATACCCTTTCGCCTAAAAAAGATGAAAACGCCCTTCTTTCTTCTTGGCTCTTAAATTATCTTCTATATGTGTGACCCATAGGCTCCTCATCATACCGGTAGTGTATAGTATCGTGATTAACACCAATTAATCGCCTCACTAATACACACTCCAAGATTGGCCCCTAGCAAGGCATCATGGCCACCCGATAGATTCGATTCAAAGAAAGTAGCTACCCTCCAACGATATGGTTACCGTACAATACGATCCTTTCATCATCCGTTATCTCTACGAGATGAAGGCATAGAAATAGTGTCAACCTTCGTTACTTCGATATTATATATTCGGGCCTTGACCAATGACCAGATATAACTGGATAGAGCAACAACTCAATCCCACCTGTGGCCACGCTTTAGTGTCATTACCATATACCGAATTGCGCCGTGAGATAACTTCTCCCATACCCGGAGTGATGAATCCTTTGTCAATCCACCATAGTCTTGATACACTCCTTGATATAGCCAATCACCACCGTATCGACACTCAATAGAAATGCGTAGGCTAGTATCAAATCGTACTCCAATGGCACAAGGCACTCCGTGATCTCAAGTCCAAGGATCACATGCACCACCATTCGTTAGAGGATTTGTTCCATAGACACCGGGGTTACCATCCATATGGAATCCTCTCGTGGGTCACCCAAGAACTTGTCGCGTATATCCGCCTACAACAAGCACCCATGTGTTGCACCAGTTGTCACCAAACAACCTTGACAAGTGAGATCACCACCGCTTTCGACTGGTCGCTCAACACTATGATAGCCTTACCGTATTATCCGTGCCCTTACTTCATAACACTGGCTACTGACGCCTTGCAATGGCCACCATATGTGCTCATAGGGTTCTCACTATCAAGATTTGAAACACTTGATACCCTCGCCACGCTTTTACCATTCTAAGGACATATATCAATACATATTGCAATAATAATGATTTACGCGATATAGAATAAAAATGCCTTTTATTATTGATTAATGAACATTATTATAAAGAGTCAATTCCACAATAATTGATTGGCTCTAGGGCATCTACTCTAACACTATACCATAAGCCCTAAACCCTAAACTCTAAACCATAAAACCCTAAAACCCTAAAAATTCGACACCCTAAAACCTTAAAACCCTAAAATCCTAAAGCCCTAAAACCCTAAAAACACTAAAACCATAAAACCCTAAAACCTTAAAAGCCTAAAAACCCTAAACCCTAAAAACCTTAAATCCTAAAACCCTAAAAACTCTAAAACCATAAAACCCTAAAAACCCTAAAACCCGAAAATCCTAAAACCCTAAAACCCTAAGCCCTATACCCTAAGCCCTAAACCCTAAACCCTAAAACCCTTAAAACCCTAAACCCTAAAACCCTTAAAACCCTAAAATCCTAAAACCCCAAACCCTAAAACCCTAAACCCTAAACCCTAAACACTAAAAACCCTAAAACCCTAAAAACCCTAAACCCTAAATCATAGACCCAAAGCCCTAATCCATTAAAACCCTAAAACCTTAAAACCCTAAAACCCTAAGCCCTAAACCCTAAGCTCTCAACCCTAAACCATAAACCCTGGACCCTAGACCCTAGACCCTAAAACCCTAAAAACCATTAACTCTAAACCCTAAACCCTAAAAACCCTAAACCCTAAAAACCCTAAAACCCTAATACCCTAAAAGCCCTAAAACAGTAAAACCCTAAAAACCCTAAAACTTTAAAACCCTAAAAACCCTAAAACGCTAAAACGCCAAAACCCTAAACCCTAAAACCTTAAAACCCTAGAATCCTAAAACCCTAAAAACTCTAAAACCCTAAAACCCTAAAATCCTAAGACCCTTAAAACCCTAAGCCCTATACCATAAGCCCTAAACCCCAAACCCTAAAACTCTAGAAACCCTAAAACCCAAACCCTAAAAACCTTAAAAGCCTAAAATCGTAAAACCCTAAAAACCCTAAAACCCTAAAACCCTAAACCCTAAAACCTTAAAACCCTAAAATCCTAAAACCCTTAAACCCTAAACCCTAAGCCCTAAACTCCAAAAACCCTAAAAACCCTAAACCCCAAATCATAGACCCAAAGCCCTAATCCATTAAAACCCTAAAACCATAAAACCCTAAAACCCTAAGCCCTAAACCATAAGCTCTCAACCCTAAACCATAAACCCTAGACCCTAGACCCTAAACCCTAGACCCTAGCCCTAAAACCCTAAAAACCATTAACTCTAAACCCTAAACCCTAAACCCTAAAAACCCTAAACCCTAAAACCCCTAAAACCCTAAAACCCCTAAAACCCTAATACCCTAAAAGCCCTAAAACAGTAAAACCCTAAAAACCCTAAAACTTTAAAACCCTAAAAACCCTAAAACGCTAAAACACCAAAACCCTAAACCCTAAAACCTTAAAACCCTAGAGTCCTAAAACCCTAAAAACTCTAAAACTATAAAACCCTAAAACCCTAAAATCCTAAGACCTTAAAACCCTAAGCCCTATACCATAAGCCCTAAACCCCAAACCCTAAAACCCTAAACCATAAAACCTTAAAAGCCTAAAATCGTAAAACCCCAAAAAACCCAAAACCCTAAAACCCTTAAAACCCTAAACCCTAAAACCTTAAAACCCTAAAACCTAAAACCCTAAAAACTCTAAAACCCTAAACCCGAAACCCTAAAAACACTAAACCCTAAACTCAAAAAACCCTAAAACCCTAAAAACCCTAAACCCAAAATCCTAAACCCTAAAACCCTAAACCATAGACCCTAAGCCCTAATCCATAAAAACCCTAAAACCCTAAAAACCCGAAACCCCAAAACTTTAAAACCCTAAAATCCTAAAACCCTAAAAACCTAAAAACCCTAAAACCATAAAACCCTAAAACCCTAAAAACCATAAACTCTAAGCCCTAAAAGCCCTAAAATCTTAAAACCCTAAAAACCCTAAACCCTAAACCCTAAAAACCCTAAAAACCCTAAAATCCCTAAAACCCTAAAACCCCAAGCCCTATACCATGAGTCCTAAACCCTAAACTCTAAACCATAAAACCCTAAAACCCTAAAAATTCGAAACCCTAAAACCCTTAAAACCCTAAAATCCCTAAAACCCCAAAACACCCTAAAAACACCCTAAAACCATAAAACCCTAAAATCTTAAAAGCCCTAAAACCCTAAACCCTAAAAACCCTTAAATCCCTAAAACCCTAAAAACTCTAAAACCCATAAAACCCTAAAACCCTAAAAACCCTAAAACCCTAAAACCCTAAAGCCCTAAACCCTAAACCCTAAAACCCCAAAACCCTAAAGCCCTAAACCCTAAACCCTAAAACCCTAAAACCCAAACCCTAAAACCCTAAAACCCTAAAAACCCTAAAAACCCTAAAACCATAAAACCCTAAAACCCGCCCTAAAAACCCTAAACTCCCTAAAACCCTAAAACCCTAAAATCCCTTAAAACCCTAAAAACCCTAAACCCTAAAAACCCTTAAAACCCTAAAAACCCTAAAACAAAACCCTAAAACCCCAAGGGGGCCCTAAAATAAACCCATAAACCCTAAACCCTAAACCCTCCCTAAAACCCATAAAACCCTAAAACCCTTAAAACCCTAAAACCCTCCCCAAACCCCAAAACCCTAAAAACACCCTAAAACCATAAAACCCTAAAATCCCTAAAACCCAAAACCCTAAAAACCCACCCTAAAACCCTAAAGCCCTAAAACCCAAACCCTAAAACCCTTAAAACCCTAAAATCCCTAAAACCCTAAAAACCCTAAAAACCCTAAAACCCTAAAACCCTAAAACCCTAAACCCTAAACCCTAAAAACCCTAAAATCCTAAAACCCATAAAACCCCAAGCCCTAAAATAACATAAGCCCTAAACCCTAAACCCTAAACCCTAAAACCCTAAAACCCTAAAAACCCTGAAACCCTAAAACCCTTAAAACCCTAAAACCCTAAAAACCCTAAAACCCTAAAACCCTAAAACCCTAAACCCTAAAATCCTAAAACCCTAAAAACCCTCCCTAAAACCCTAAAACCCTAAAACCCTAAAACCCTAAAATCCCTAAAACCCTAAAACCCTAAAAACCCTAAAACCCAAAACCCTAAAATCCCTAAAACCCTAAAACCCTAAAGCCCTAAAATAAAACCCTAAAACCCTAAAACCCTAAAACCCTAAAACCCTAAAACCCTAAAAGCCCTAAACCCTAAAACCCTAAAACCCTAAAGAAAACCCCAAAACCCTAAAACCCTAAAACCCTAAAGACCCCAAAACCCTAAAACCCTAAAAACCCCAAAACCCTAAAACCCTAAAACCCTAAAGACCCCAAAACCCTAAAACCCTAAAACCCTAAAACCCTAAACCCTAAAACCCCAAAACCGTAAGCCCCAAACCGTAAACTCCTAAAACCCTAAAAATCGTAAACTCTAAAACCCTAAAAACCCTAAACCCTAAACCCTAAAAACACTAAACCCTAAACCCTAAAACCCTAAAACCCTAAGCCCCATACCCTAAGCCCTAAACCCTAAACCCTTAACCCTAAAACCTTTAAACCCTAAAATCCTAAATCCCTAAAACCCTAAAAACCGTAAAACCTTAAAGCCCTAAAACCCTAAAAACCGTAAAACCCTAAGACCCAAAATCCCTAAAAACCCTAAACCTTTAAACCTTTAAACCCTAAAATCCTAAAACCCTACAACCGTAAAAACCCTAAAACCCGTAAAACCCTAAACCGTAAAACCCTAAAATCCTATAATCCTAAATACATAGAAACCCTAAAACCCTAAAAACCCAAAAACCCTAAACCATAAAACCCTAAAAACCCTAAACCCTAAAACCCTAAAAACCCTAAACCCTAAAGCCCAAACCCTAAGCCCTGAAAAGGATAAAACCTTAAAAACCCTAAAAACCCTAAAACCCTAAAACCGTAAACCTAAACCCTAAGCCCTAAACTCTAAAAACCCTTAAAACAGTAAAACCCTAAACACTAAAAGCCCTAGAACCCTAAAACCCTAAAAACCCTAAACCCTAACACCCTAAAAACCCTAAACATTAAACCCTAAACCCTATAGACCCTAAAACCCTAAAACCCTAAACCCTAAGCCCTAAACCCTAGAAACCCTAAAGCCCTAAAACCCTAAAAACACTAAACCCTAAACCCTAAACCCTAAACCCCTAAACCTAAACCCTAAACACTAAAAACCCTAAAACCCAAAAACCCTAAAAACCCTGAACCCTAAAACCTTAAAACCCTAAAATCCTAAAACCCAAAAAATATTAAAACACTAAAACCCTAAAAAACCTAAACCCTAAAACCTTAAAACCCTAAAATCCTAAAACCCTAAAACCCTAATATGCTAAAAAGCCTAAACCGTAAACCCTAAACTCTAAAAACCCTAAAACCCTAAAAACCCTTAACCCTTAACCGTAAACCCTAAACTCTAATAACCCTAAAACCTTAAAATCCCTAAAACCGTAAAACCGTAAAACCTTAAAACCCTAAACCCTAGACCCTAAGCCCTAATCCATAAAACCCTAAAAAACTAAAACCCTAAAACCATAAGCCCTAAACCCTAAGCCCTAAACGTTAAACCCTAAATACTAAAAACCCCTAAAAACCCTAAGCCTTAAACCTTAAAACCCTAAAATCCTAAAACCCTAAAACCCTAAACCCTAAAACCCTAAAAACCCTAAACCCTAAAACCCTAAGACCCTAAGACCCTAAAACCCTAAAAACCCTAAAGCCTAAAACCTAAACCCTAAAAATCGATAAAACCCTAAAACCCCAAACCCTAAGCCCTAAACCCTAAAAATCCTAAAACAGTAAAACCCTAAAAACCCATAAACACTAAAAGCCCTAGAACCCTAAAACCCGAAAACCCTAAAAACCCTAAACCCTAAAACCCTAAACCCTAAACCCTAAACCCTATAGACCCTAAAACCCTAAAACCCTAAACCCTAAGCCCTAAACCCTAAAAACCCTAAAGCCCTAAAACCCTAAAAACAGTAAACCATAAACCCTAAACCCCTAACCCTAAACCCTAAACACTAAAAACCCAAAAACCCTAAAAACCCTAAACCCTAAAACCTTAAAACCCTAAAATCCTAAAACCCAAAAAACCCTAAAACCCTAAAAACCTAAACCTTAAAACCTTAAAACCTTAAAATCCTAAAACCCTAAAATGCTAAAAACCCTAAACCGTAAACCCTAAACTCTAAAAACCCTAAAAACCCTTAACCCTAAACCATAAACCCTAAACTCTAATAACCCTAAAACCATAAAAGCCCTAAAACTGTAAAACCCTAAAACCTTAAAACCCTAAACCCTAGACCCTAAACCCTAATCCATAAAACCCTAAAACCATAAGCCCTAAACCTTAAACCCTAAACCCTAAAACTTTAAAGCCCTAAAACCCTAAAATCCTAAAACCCTAAAAACCCAAAAACCCTAAAAACCCTAAGCCCTAACCTTAAAACCCTAAACCATAAAACCCTAAAAACCCTAAACCCTAAAACCCTAAGACCCTAAAACCATAAAAACCCTAAACCCTAAACCCTAAAGCCTAGACCCTAAACCCTAAAAATGATAAAACCCTAAAACCCCAAACCCTAAGCCCTAAACCCTAAAAACCCTAAAACAGTAAAACCCTAAAAACCCTAAACACTAAAAGCCCTAAAACACTAAAACCCTAAAACCCTAAACCCTAAACCCTAGACCCTAAACCCTAATCCATAAAACCCTAAAACCATAAGCCCTAAACCTTAAACCCTAAACCCTAAAACTTTAAAGCCCTAAAACCCTAAAATCCTAAAACCCTAAAAACCCAAAAACCCTAAAAACCCTAAGCCCTAACCTTAAAACCCTAAAATCCTAAAACCCTAAACCATAAAACCCTAAAACCCTCCCTAAAACCCTAAGACCCTAAAACCATAAAAACCCTAAACCCTAAAGCCTAGACCCTAAACCCTAAAAATGATAAAACCCTAAAACCCCAAACCCTAAGCCCTAAACCCTAAAAACCCTAAAACCCTAAAAACCCTAAACCCAAACCCTAAAAAGCCCTAAAACACTAAAACCCTAAAACCCTAAACCCTAAACCCTAACCCTAAAAACACTAGACCACAAACCCAAAACCCAAAACCCCAAACCCTAAACCCTAAAAACCCTAAAACCCTAAAAGCGCTAAACCCTAAAAACCCTAAACCCTACACCCTAAGCCGTAAACCCAAAACCCAAAACCCTGAAACCTTAAATTCCGAAAATCCTAAAACCATAAAAACCATAAAACCTTAAAACCCTAAAACACTAAAAACCCAAAAACCATAAAAACCGTAAACCCTAAAACCTTAAAACCCTAAAATCCCAAAACCCTTAAACCCTAAAAACCCTAAACCCTAAAACCCTAAAACCCAAAATCCTAAAACCCTAAAAACCCAAAGTCAGACACCCTCCACCCTCCCTAAACCCTAAAACCCTAAAACCCTTCAAAATCGAAACCCTCCCTAAAGCCCTAACCCTGGGGCCCTGCCCAAAACCCTAACCCTCTAAAACCCTAAAACCCTAAAATCGAAAAAACCCTAAAAACCCTAAAACATTAAAACCCTAAAATCCTAAAACCCCTAAAATCCCTAAAACCATAAAACCCTAAAACCCAAAAAACCATAAACCCTAAAACCTTAAAACCCTAAAATCGAAAAAACCTAAAACCCTAAAAACCCTAAAACCATAAAACCCTAAAACCTAAAAACCCTAAACCTTAAAACGCTAAAACACTAAAAACCCCAAAACCCTAAAACCATAAAAACCCTAAACCCTAAAACCTTAAAACCCTAAAATCCTAAAACCCTAAAAACCCTAAAACCCTAAAAACCCTAAACCCTAAAACCTGAAAACCCGAAAATCCTAAAACCCTAAAACCCTAAGCCCTACACCCTAAACCCTAGACCCCAAAACCCTAAATTTCGAAAATCCTAAACCCTAAAACCCTAGGCCCTAAACCCTAAACCTAGAACCCTAAAACCTTAAAACCCTAAAATCCTAAAACCCTAAAACCCTAAAAACTTAATACCCTAAAGCCCTAAACCCTAAAACCCTAAAACCCTAAAAACCTAAACTCTAAAACCCTAAACCCTAAAACCTTTAAACCCTAAAATCCTAAATCCCTAAAACCCTAAAAACCGTAAAACCTTAAGGCCCTAAAACCCTAAAAACCGTAAAACCGTAAAACCCAAAATCCCCAAAATCCCTAAAACCTTTAAACCCTAAAATCCTAAAACCCTAAAACCCTAAAATCCCTAAAACCCTAAAACCCTAAAATCCCTAAAACCCTAAAAACCCTAAACCCCTAAAACCTTAAAACCCTAAAATCCTAAAACCATAAAACCCTAAGAACCCTAAAACCCTAAAACCCTAAACCCTAAGACCCTAAGACCCTAAAACCCTAAACCCTAAACCCTAAAAAGGATAAAACCCTAAAAACCCTAAAATAGTAAAACCCTAAAGACCCTAAACACTAAACCCTAAGCCCTAATCCCTAAAGCCCTAAAACCTTAAGCCCTAAACCCTAAACCCTAAACCCTAACCCCTAAAACCATAAAACCCTAAAATCCGAAAACCCTAAAAACCCTAAACCCTAGAACCCCAAAACCCTAAAAACCCTAAACCCTAAAACCCTAACACCCTAAAAACCCTAAACCTTAAACCCCAAACCCTATGGACCCTAAAACCCTAAACCCTAAGCCCTAAACCCTAAAAACCCTAAAGCCCTAAAACCCTAAAAACCCTAAAGCCCTAAAACCCTAAAAACACTAAAGCATAAACCCAAAACCCAAAACCCCCTAACTCTAAACATTAAACCCTAAAAACCCTAAAAACCGTAAAACCCTAAGCCCTAAACCCTAAAACCTTAAATTCCGAAAATCCTAAAACCCTAAAACCCTAAAAACATAAAACCTTAAAACCCTAAAAACCCAAAAAGGCTAAAACCATAAAAACCCTAAACCCTAAAACCTTAAAACCCTAAAATCCTAAAACCCTAACAACCCAAAAACCCTAAAAACCCTCAACCCTAAAACCTTAAAACCCGAAAATCCTAAAACCCTAAGCCCTACACCCGAAGCCCTAAACCCTAAACCTTAAACCCTAAAACCTTAAATTTCGAAAATCCTAAAATCCTAAAACCCTAAAAACCATAAAACCTTAAAACCCTAAAACCCTAAACCCCTAAAAACCCAAAAACCCTAAGACCATAAAAACGCTAAACCCTAAAACCATAATACACTAAAACCCTAAAAACCCTAAAACCCCTAAAACCCTAAAAACCCAAAACCCTAAAACCTTAAAACCCTAAAATCCTACAACCCTAAAACCGTAAAAACCCTAAAACCCTAAAAACAAAAAACCCGAAACCCTAAACTGTAAAAACCCTAAAACCAAAGAAACCCCAAACCCTAAAACCTAAAAACCCTTAAATCCTAAAACCCTAAAACCATAAAAACCCTAAAACCTAAAAACCCTTAAACCCTAAAACCTTAAAACCCTAAAATCCTAAAACCCAAAAAACCATAAAACCATAAAGCCCCAAAACCGTAAAACCCTAAACCTTAAACCCTAAACTCTAAACACCGTAAAACCCTAAAAACCCTAAAACCCTAAACCCTAATAACTCTAAAACCCTAAAAACAATAAAACCCTAAAACCCTAAACCCTAAGCCCTAATCCCTAAAGCCCTAAAACCTTAAACCCTAACCCTAAACCCTAACCCCTAAAACCATAAAACCCTAAAATCCGAAAACCCTAAAAACCCCAAAACCTTAAAACCCTAAAATCCTAAAACCCTAAACCCCTTAAAATCCCTAAAACCACAAAACCCTAAAACCCTAAAACCCAGAAAACCCTAAACCCTTAAACCTTAAAACCATAAAATCCAAAAAACCTAAAACCCTAAAAACTTGAAAACCCTAAAACCCTAAAAACCCTAAACCTTAAAACCTTAAAACCCTAAAATCCTAAAACCCTAAAACCAAAAAACCCTAAACCCTAAAAACCCTAAAACCCTAAACATTGAAAACACTAAAACCCTAAAAACCGTAAAACCATAAAACCCTAGGCCCTAAACCCAAAACCCAGAACCCTAAAACCTTAAAACCCTAAAATCCTAAAACCCTAAAACCTTAATTCCTTAAAACCCTAAACCCTAAAATCCTAAAACCCTAAAACCCTAAAAACCGTAAACCGTAAACCCTAAACCCTAAAACCCCAAAACCAAAAATAAAGCACTAAAACCCTAAACCCTAAACTCTAAAAACCCTAAACCCCTAAAAACCCTAAAACCCTAAACCCTAAAACCATAATAACCCTAAAACCCTAAAAACCCTAAAACCCTAAAACCCAACCCTTAAAACCCTAAGCCCTAAATCCCTAAAACCCTAAAACCAAAAACCCTAAGCCCTAAACCCTAAAACCCTAAACACTAAATGTAACAACTACTTTCTTTCTACCGGATTCGTAATATCGATTAATAAAAAGATAGCATATTTATCAAAACAAGTTGGGCCCAAAGAAAAAAATTTCTTTACTTAGTAATCACATTCGTTACAAAACAAAACATCATATGTACAAGGACTTTCAAAACAAAACAAAACAAAACAAGGGACAAGCAGCCAAATCTCCACGCTTGCCGACGTCCCATCCGACCAAGTCCTCACCTATTTCCCGTACAACAAAGAAAACAACTGAGTGAGCACAAAGATGCTCAGAAGTAAAACAGCTCTTACGCTTATCGTCCCCTGCATTACTCATCAATTCTCTTTGTATTTTTTATCAAATTTCTAATTCAAATTCTAGTTTTTTCTTTCTTTTCTTTTCTTTCTATTCTTTTCTTTTTCTCAATCTCATACCGCCTTTCTCATGGCGGAAACCGCCTCCTCTCTCATAGCGGTTTACGTGTATTCCGCTCTCATGGCGGAGTCCGTCTTTCTCATAACGGATCACATGCATTCCGCTCTCTCATGGCGGAGATCGCTCCTTATCATAGCGATTTACACGCTGCCTGCCTCTCATGGCGAGACCGTTCTTTCTCATAACGTATGAGGGTAACTCTATACTCACGAGTTCCCCATCGCACGATCTAGTTTCTTTTCTTTTCTATAGCACTTAAGAATCCTTTTATCTTCTAGTGCTAGTTCTTTCTTTCTCTTTACTCTAAGAGAATTTGTTCCTTTCTTTATCTCTATTCATAGAGAGTTTCTTTCATTTCTCATATTTCTTTCTTATGTCATTACTCAATTAAACATATGCATATGGATGACTAATGCCTAAAATCTTCCTTATATGCATTCATGACATGCAAATATGCTACATTGCATAAGGTAAAGTTCTCTAATTCTACTTATGCTTCTTTTAGGCATTTCATCAAACAAAATGTGTGCATACATAAACTCTATTCTAACTTTAATCGTATTTCTTTCTTAACCATCCAAAATTGGAGTTCAACTCCTTTGAATCATCACACATCCCGCAAAGAGAAACACACTTCAAAAATTCCTCCCAATTACTTCAAATTCTACCCATACTTCCACTAAAATTTCACAACACAATCCACCCTCCTCACGGTGGAAAAATCCTTCATATAACAACATTGAACCCATTCATGAATTCATCAACTTATTTCAACATAAACAATTCAAGCATTGATCATAGATCTAAAACTCTACACATCATTCAATCAAGTAAATCACAACTTAGATGATTTTACTTACCTTGGACACAAGTAGAACCCACTTAAACTCTCCACTCTTGATGGCTTGACACTTTCTCTTAGCCTTCAATACAAAACTTAAATAAGGATCCCCTTCTTTCAACAAATGAAAATTTGCTTCTAGAGTAAGGAATCTTACCTTTTAGTACTTAGGATCAATTTTGTAACAAATTCTAGTCAAAAAGCTCTTCAAGAATCCTTGGAATCTTGGATGAAAAATTGAGAGAAATAGGGATGAAAGAGGCGGTGGTGAAAAACAAAATGAAGGGGTTTCTAAAGCTAACCCTTAATATCACATATTTTTTCTCCACTCTTTCCCAAAATACCCTTACTCACTCTTTGAAATTCCATTTAAGACCTTTCATTCTTTGCAAACACAACCCCAATCAAAGTATTCTCCATGAATTTTCCTTACAACCACTCCCCACTTTTCCCGCTAAAAAGGGGTAGAAAGGTCAAATTGCCCTTAAGGAAGAAAATATCTAAAACTCAATCAACATTTTATTCGGGT
Source organism: Pistacia integerrima (assembly GCA_026225825.1). Taxonomy (NCBI): domain Eukaryota; kingdom Viridiplantae; phylum Streptophyta; class Magnoliopsida; order Sapindales; family Anacardiaceae; genus Pistacia; species Pistacia integerrima. The sequence continues at coordinate 21,198,333 of CM047749.1, forward strand.
TGTGCCGCGCGAAGAAACTGCTCGCCGAGGCGAAACTGCCCTGCCAGCCTTCCCCGTCGGCTTCAACCTCTCGCCGCAAGATTCTTCTGCCTTGCCAAGCACTAGATCAAATTTCTTCTGCTTTTCAACCAATTTTCAGTGGCAAACATTCAACACAACACTCAATCAAACAATCATAACAAAAACCAACTCGACCATGGGCAAAAGAGGAAACGATAACAACGCACCTCGCGGGCGCATAATTCTCCTCCTTAAAAGAATTTCGCCCCTCTAAATTCGCACAAACAACTCCGGTAACGGCTTTGCATGTCTTGCTCTCCTCCCAAGTAGCTTCCTCGACCTTATGGTTTCTCCAAAGGACTTTCACCAAAGGAATACTCTTATTCCGAGCTCTTTAACCTTTCGGTCCCAAAAACTGGACCTGGACGCTCTTCGTACACAAGATTCCCTTCCACAATTACATTCTCTCGTATTCAACACATGGGAGGGATCACTTACATATTTCCGTAACATCGAGATATGGAAAACATCATGCACTTTGTCCATGCTAGGTGGTAGTGCCAATCTATAGGCTACCTTCCCCACTCCTGCAACACTTCAAATGGACCAACAAATCTCTGCTAGCTTCCCTTTATTTCCAAACCGCATTACCCGCTTTAAAGTGGGGAAACTTTCAAGAAAACTTTATCGCCCACTTTGAATTCAACTTCCTTTCTCTTCAAATCGGCATAACTTTTCTCTCTATCTTGGGCTTGTTGCATTCTCGCTTCTAATCGCCTTCACATCTTCAATCAATTTCGAGTCATCTCGCCCAATGGCTTAATTCACCTCATCCTTCTCACCTATCTCATCCCAATGTATGGAGACCTACATCGCCTACCATACAAGGCCTCATACGGTGCCATCTTAATCGCCGATCGATAACCGTATTGTAAGCAACCCACTAAGGGCAAGATCTCATGCCAGATACTCTATAATCCATATAGCAAACTCGCAACATATCCTCAAGCACTTGATTTGTTCTTCTCGCTTGTCCATCCGCTTGAGGATGGTAAGTGCTAAAAGCCAATCTAGTACCCTGCATTCCTCCTCGTAAGCTCAAACCGTAAAGCTGAGACAAATCTAGAATCTCTCGAGATTATCGCCTTGGGTACTCCATGAAGTTTCACTATCTCTCCGATATAAACCTGGGCTAGTTGATCCGTAGTGCTTTCTTTTCACCTGAAGGAAATGGGCTGATTTTGTCAATCTATCCACAATCACCCAAATGGCATTAAAACCTCTCAACTCTAGGGAGACCTACAATAAAATCCATTGAGATACTTCTCCCATTTCCACTCAGAATACTAAGTGGTTGAAGCAATCCCGATGGCCGTTGATGTTCTCGCTTTTACTTGTTGACAAACCTGCATTTAGCTACAAACTCCGCAATATCATTCTTCATACCGCCACCAAGAGCCTTTCTTTAGATCTTGATACATCTTGGTTGCTCCCGGATGAGCAAAGTAGGTGTGTCATGAGCTTCCATAAGAATTCTCCTCCTCAACTCCTTATCCCGAGGGATGCATAACCGATCCTTAAAACGAGGACACCCTTTGCCTGTGGAACTCGTCTCTCATTCTTATGCACTCTTTGCGATAACTCCCGCACCACTTATCAACCATTTGCTTTTTCTCTAATTTCGTCCCAATAGGATGGACTGAATTTCTAACCCTCCCGGCAACCCCTCCTTGAACCACTTCAATTTGTTCCTTACACAACTCATCTATTAGCTCTCTCGACTAGTGAGTCGGGATAAATGAGCCTTTCTACTCAACGCATCGGCTACTTACATTAGCCTTCCCTCTGATATTTAATCTCACATTCATAGTCTTTAACTAGCTCTAGCCACCTCCTCCGCCTCATATTCAGCCTCCTTCGAGTAAAGAAATATTTCAAGCTCTTATGGTCTGTAGATATGACTCTTCGCACCATACGTATAATGCCTCCAGATTTTCAAAGCAAAGACTACACGCTAACTCTAAATCATGTAAGGTATCTTGTCTCGTACTCTTTCAATTGGCGAGAAGCATAAGCTATCACCCTACCTAATCGCATCAATACAAGACTACCCTGCAATGAGGCATCCGTAAAAATATCATAATCTACCCCTCCCGAGGTAACACTAACACAGAGCCGATGTCAACTTTTTCTTTAACTCGTGAAAACTCCTTTCACAAGCCGTTGACCATATAAAAGGAATTCTCGCTTGGTAAGAGTCTGCCAATGGCTTAGCCAACTGGCAAACCTCACATTAAACGCCGTAGTAACCTCGCTAGCCCCAAGAAACTTCTCACTTCTTTTACCGATTTCGCCTTTGCCACTCAAGGATTGCCTCTACCTTACTAGGGTCCACCGAAATCCCTTCACCAGAGACAAGATGGCCTAGAAACAATACTTGATTCAACCAGAACCACACTTGGAAAACTTAGCATACAACTTCTTTTCTCTCAATCGCTAGTGCAAGTCTTAAATGCTCCTCATGCTCTTCTCTCGACCTAGAGTAAACTAGGATATCATCAATGAAAACCACAATGAATTGATCCAAGTAATCATGAAAGACCCGGCTCATCAAGCCCATAAACACCGATGGGGCGTTTCACAACCCAAAAGGCATCACTACAAACTCATAATGCCCATACCTTGTACTAAGGCGGTCTTAGCTATATCTTGCTCAACCACTCTCACTTGATGGTACTCGACCTTAAATCAATTTTCGAGAACACCGCCGCTCCCTTTAATTGATCAAATAAATCATCTATCCGAGGTAAGGGTATTTATTCTTCACCTGTCACCTTATTCATCTCGTAGTCTATACACATCCGTAACGATCCATCTTTCTTCTTCACAAAAAGAATTGAGCTCCCTGTGGGGAATGACTTGGTCGGATAAAACCTTTATCTAAAAGCTCCTGGAGTTGCTTCTTCAACCTTGCAAGCTCGCTTGGGCCATTCGAGCAAGTGGGCTCTTGATATTGGTGCCGCTGCAGTGCTAGTTCAATACTAAACTCAACCTCTCTCTCCGGAAGTAGACCCTGAACTCTTCTGGGAAATACAACCCTAAACCCTAAACCCTAAACCCTAAACCCTAAGCCCACAAAACCGAAAAATCCCGAAACCCTAAAAACCCTAAAACTCTAAAACCCTAAACCCTAAAACCATAAAAACCGTAAAACCCTGAAACCCTAAATTCCCTAAACCGTAAACCATAAACCATAAACCCTAAAAACCCTAAAACCCCCAAAACCCTAAAACCCTAGACCCTAAGCCCTAAACCCTAAAAACCCGAAAACCCTAAAGCCCCAAAACCTTAAAAAACCTAAAACCCTAAAACCCTAAGCCCTAAACCCTAAACCCTAAACCCTAAACCCTAAGCCCTAAACCCTAAAAACCCTAAAACCCTAAAACCCTAAACCCCATACCCTAAGCCCTAAACCCTAAACCCTAAACCCTAAAACCCTAAAATCCTAAGCCCCATACCCTAAACCCTAAAACCTTTAAACACTAAAATCCTAAATCCCTAAAACCCTAAAACCTTAAAACCCTAAAGCCCTAAAAACCGTAAAACCCTAAAACTCAAAAACCCTAAACCCTACAACCCTAAAAACCGTAAAACCATAAAACCCTAAAACCGTAAACCCTAAACCCTAAAACCTTGAAACCCTAAAACCCTAAAAACCCTAAAGCCCTAAAACGCTAAAAACCCTAAACCGTAAACCCGAAACTCTAAAAACCCGAAAACCCGAAAACCGTAAAACCCTAAAACCCTAAAAACCCTAAAACCCTAAACCATAAACCCTAAATCCCTAATAACCCTAAAACCCCAAAAACCACAAAACCCTAAAACCTTAAAACCCTAGACCCTAAGCCCTAATCCATAAAAACCCTAAAACCCTAAGCCCTATACCCTAAGCCCTAAACCCTAAAACCTTAAAACCCTAAACCTTAAACCCTAAAACCCTAAAAACACTAAAACCCTAAAACCCTAAACCCTAAAACCTTAAAACACTAAAAACCTTACAACCCTAAAAACCTGAAAACCATAAAACCCTCAAACCCTAAACAATAAAACCCTCAAAACCCTAAACCCTAAAACCCCAAGACCCTAAAACCCTAAAACCCCTAAAGCCTAAAGCCTAAACCCTACACCCTAAAAACGCTAAAACCCTAAACCCTAAAAACCCTAAAATAGTAAAACCCTAAAAACCCTAAAACCCTAAACACTAAATGCCCTAAGACCCTAAAACCGTAAAAACCCTAAACCCTAAACACCTAACACCCTAAAAACCCTATAGACCCGAAAACCCTAAAACCCGTAAACCCTAAGCCCTCAACCCTAAAAACCCTAACCGTAAAAACACAAAACCATAAACCCAAAACCCCTAACCCTAAACCCTAAAACCCTAAACCCTACAACCTTAAATTCCGAAAATCCTAAAACCCTAAAACCCTAAAAACCCTAAAACCTTAAAACGCTAAAACCGTAAAAACCCAAAAACCCTAATTCCATAAAAACCCTCAACCCTAAAATCCTAAAACCCTTAAACGTAAAACCTTAAAACCCAAAAATCCTAAAACACTAAAACCCTAAGCCTTACACCCTAAGCCCTAAGCCTAAAAACCTAAACCCTAAAATCTTAAATTCCCAAAATCCTAAAACCCTAAAACATTAAAAACCCTAAAACCCTAAGACCACAAAAACCATAAACCCTAAAACCATAAAACCCTAAAACCCTTAAATCCTAAAACCCTAAAACCCTAAAAACCCTAAAACCGTAAAACCATAAAACCCTAAAACCGTAAAAACCCTAAACCCTAAAACCTTGAAACCCTAAAATCCTAAAAACCTAAAAACCCTAAAGCCCTAAAATGCTAAAAACCCTAAACCCTAAAACCCTAAAAGCCCGAAAACCCTAAAACCCTAAAACTCTAAAACCCTAAAAACCCTTAACCCTAAACCCTAAACCCTAAAACCCCTAAACCCTAAACCCTAAACCCTATAGACCCTAAAACCCTAAAACCCTAAACCCTAAGCCCTAAACCCTAAAAACCCTACAAACACTAAACCATAAACCCCAAACCCTAAACCCTAAACCCTAAAAACCCTAAAAACCCTAAAAACCCTAAAAACCCTAAAACCCTAAAAACCCTAAAACCCTAAACCCTAAGCCCTAAAACCTAAAAACCCTAAAACAATGAAACCTTAAAAACCCTAAACACTAAAAGCCCTAAAGCCCTAAAACCCTAAAAACCCTAAACCCCAAACCCTAAAACCCTAAAAACCCTAAACCCTAAAAACCCAAAACCCTAAGACCTAAACACTAAAAACCCTTAAACCCTAAAAACACTAAACCATAAACCCTAAACCCTAAACCCTAAACCCTAAAAACCCTAAAACCCTAAAAACCCAAAACCCCAAAAGCCCTAAAACCCTAAAAACCCAAAACCCAAAAACCCTAAGCCCTACACCTTAAGCCCTATACCGTATACCCTAAAACCCTAAATTTCGAAAATCCTAAAACTCTAAAAGCCATAAAACCTAAAAACCCCCAAAACCCCAAAACCCTAAAACCATAAAAACCCTAAACCCTAAAACCTTAAAACCCTAAAATCCTAAAACCCTAAAAAATCCTAAAACCCTAAAACCCTAAAAACCCTAAAACCCTTAAAACCCAAAAATTCTAAAACCCTAAACCCTTAAATTATGAAAATCCTAAAACCCTAAAAACCATAAACCCTTAAAACCCGAAAACCATAAAACCATAGAACCCTAAAACCCTAAGACCATAAAAACCCTAAACCCTAAAACCTTAAAACCCTAAAATCCTAAAACCATAAAAACCCTAAAATCCTAAACCCTAAACCCTAAAACCTTAAAACCCTAAAACCGTAAAAACCATAAAACCCAAAAACCCTAAGCCATAAACTGTAAAACCCTAAAACCATAAAACCCTAAAACCCTAAGACCATAAAAGCCCTAAACCCTAAAACCTTAAAACCCTAAAATCCTAAAACCTTAAAACCGTAAAAACCCTAACACCATAAAACCCTAAAACCCTAAAGCCCTTAAACCCTAAAAACCCCAAAACCACAAAAACCCTAAACCCTAAAACCGAAAAACCCTTAAATCCTAAAACCCTAAAAACCCTAAAACCCTAAAAACCCTAAACCCTAAACCCTAAACTGTAAAGACACCAAAACCACAAAAACCCTAAAAACCCTTAAATCCTAAAACCCTAAAACTCTAAAAACCACAAAACCCTAAAACCCTAAAAACCCTAAAACCCTAAAAACCCTAAAACCATAAAGCCCTAAAACCGTGAAAACCCTAAACCCTAAACCCAAAAACCTTAAAACCCTAAAAACCCTAAAACCCTAAACCCTAAGCCCTAAACCCTAATAACCCTAAAACCCTAAACCCTAAAAGCCCTAAGACCCTAAAACCATAAAAACCCTAAACCCTAAACCCTAAAACCCTAACACCCTAAAAACCCTAAACCCTATAGACCCTAAAACCCTAAATCCTAAGCCCTAAACCCTTAAAACCCTAACCATAAAAACATTAAACCCTAAACCCCTAAACCCTAAACCCTAAAACCCTAAAAGCCCTAAACCCTAAAAACCATAAACACTAAACCCTAAACCCTACAACCTTCAATTCCGAAAATCCTAGAACCCTAAAAACCATAAAACCTTAAAACCCTAAAACCATAAAAACCCAAAAACCCTAATTCCATAAAAACCCTCAACCCTAAAACCTTAAAACCCTAAAATCCTAAAACCCTAAAACGCTAAGAACCCTAAACCCTAAAACCCTAAAACCCAAAAATCCTAAAACACTAAGCCTTACACCCTAAGCCCTAAGCCCTAAACCCTAAAACCTTAAATTCCGAAAATCCTAAAACCCTAAGACCACAAAAACCATAAACCCTAAAACCATAAAACCATAAAACCCTAAAATCCTAAAACCCTAAAAACCCTAAAACCCTAAAACACTAAAAACCCTAAACCCTAAAACCTTAAAACCCTAAAATCATAAAACCCTAAAACCGTAAAAACCCTAAAACCCTAAAACCCTAAACCCTGTAAAAACCCTAGACCATAAAACCTAAAAACTTACTAACACACCCCCATACTAACATATTCTCCTTGAAATTTCCTTACAATTTACTCCCCACTTTTCCTGCTAATTAGGGGTAGAATGGTCAAATTGCCCTTGGGGAAGAAAATATCTAAAACTTAACTAACATTTTAAACGGCCTGTCGCCTCGGTGAAACTGTCCAGCAGCTTCCCCGTGGCTTCAACACCTCTTCGCCACGGCGAAGAGTATTCTTCGCCCCGGTGAAGTACGGCAGACTGAACTTCTTCTGTCTTTTCAACCAATTTCAAGGCAAGTATTCAACACAACACTCGTACTAATGTTAATCAAACAATAAAACCACGATACCCTCTCAACTAAGAGCAACCGAAAGAACAGTAACTACGTACCTCAAGTGGGGCGTTACAATATCCTAAAACCCTAAAACCCTAGAACCCTATAAACCCTAAACCCTAAAACCGTAAAAAACCCTAAAACCCTATAAACCCTAAACCCTAAAATCCTAAAACCCTAAAACCCTAAAATCCCTAAAACCCTAAAGCCCTAAAACCCTAAAAACCCCAAACCCTAAACTGTAAAAACCCTAAAACCACAAAAACCCTAAACCCTAAAACCTAAAAACCCTTAAATCCTAAAACCCTAAAAACCACAAAACCCTAAAACCCTAAAAACCCTAAACCCTAAAATGTAAAGACCCTAAAACCACAAAAACCCTAAAACCTAAAAACCCTTAAATCCTAAAACCCTAAAACCATAAAAACCCTAAAACCATAGAACCCTTAAATCCTAAAACCCTAAAAACCGCAAAACCCTAAAACCCTAAAAACCCAAAAACCCTAAAACCATAAAGCCCTAAAACCCTAAAACCGTAAAACCCTAAACCCTAAAACCCTAAAACCCTAAAACCCTAAAACCCTAAAACCCTAAAAACTCTAAAACCCTAAACACTAAACCCTAAAACCCTAAAAACCCGAAACCCTAAAACCTTAAAACCCTAAAATCCTAAAACCCTAAAAACCCTAAAACAATAAAACCCTAAACCCTAAAACCCTAAACCCTAAAAACCCTAAAATCCTAAAACCCTAAAACCCCAAGCCCTATACCATAAGCCCTAAACCCTAAACGCTAAACCATAAAACCCTAAAAACCCGAAACCCTAAAACCTTAAAACCCTAAAAATCCCAAAACCCTAAAACCCTAAAACCCTAAAACCCTAAAAACCCTAAACCCTAAAAACCCTAAAACCCTAAAAACCCAAAACCCTAAAATCCTAAAACCCTAAAAACCTAAAAACCCTTAAATCCTAAAACCCTAAAACCATAAAAACCCTAAAACCTAAGAACCCTTAAATCCTAAAACCCTAAAAACCGTAAAACCCTAAAACCCTAAAAACCCAAAAACCCTAAAACCATAAAGCCCTAAAACCCTAAAACCGTAAAAACCCTAAACCCTAAAACCTTAAAACCCTAAACCCTAAAACCCTAAAACCCTAAAATCCTAAAACCCTAAAACCCTAAAAACTCTAAAACCCTAAACACTAAACCCTAAAACCCTAAAAACCCGAAACCTTAAAACCTTTCTAAAATCCTAAAACCCTAAAAACCCTAAAACAATAAAACCCTAAACCCTAAAAACCCTAAAATCCTAAAACCCTAAAACCCCAAGCCCTATACCATAAGCCCTAAACCCTAAACGCTAAACCATAAAACCCTAAAACCCTAAAAACCCGAAACCCTAAAACCTTAAAACCCTAAAATCCTAAAACCCTAAAACCCTAAACCCTAAAAACCCTAAACCCTAAACCCTAAACCCTAAACTCCCTAAAAACCCTAAAAACCCAAAACCCTAAAATCCTAAAACCCTAAAAACCTAAAAACCCTAAAATCCTAAAACCCTAAAAACAATAAAACCCTAAAAACCATAAAACCCTAAATCCCTAAGACCATAAAAGCCCTAATCCCTAAAACCTTAAAACCCTAAACCCTAAAACCCGTAAAACCCTAAAACCCTAAAATAAAACCCTAAAATCCTAAAACCCTAAAACCCTAAAAACCCTAAAACCCTAAAGCCCTAAAACCCTAAAAACCCCAAACCCTAAACTGTAAAACCCTAAAACCACAAAAACCCTAAACCCTAAAACCTAAAAACCCTTAAATCCTAAAACCCTAAAAACCGCAAAACCCTAAAACCTAAACCCTAAAGACCCTAAAACCACAAAAACCCTAAAACCTAAAAACCCTTAAATCCTAAAACCCTAAAACAATAAAAACCCTAAAACCTAAGAACCCTTAAATCCTAAAACCCTAAAACCGCAAAACCCAAAACCCTAAAAACCCAAAAACCCTAAAACCATAAAGCCCTAAAACCCTAAAACCGTAAAAACCCTAAACCCTAAAACCCTTAAAACCCTAAAACCCTAAAACCCTAAAATCCTAAAACCCTAAAACCCTAAAAACTCTAAAACCCTAAACACTAAACCCTAAAACCCTAAAAACCCTAAGCCCTAAAACCTTAAAACCCTAAAATCCTAAAACCCTAAAAACCCTAAAACAATAAAACCCTAAACCCTAAACCCTAAAAACCCTAAAATCCTAAAACCCTAAAACCCTAAAACCCTAAGCCCTATACCATAAGCCCTAAACCCTAAACGCTAAACCATAAAACCCTAAAACCCTAAAAACCCGAAACCCTAAAACCTTAAAACCCTAAAATCCTAAAACCCTAAAACCCTAAACCCTAAAAACCCTAAACCCTAAAAACCCTAAAACCCTAAAAACCCAAAACCCTAAAATCCTAAAACCCTAAAAACCTAAAAACCCTAAAACCCTAAAACCCTAAAACCCTTAAAACCCTAAAACCCTAAACCCTAAAAACCCTAAAACCCTAAAACCCTAAAACCCCAAGCCCTATACCATAAGCCCTAAACCCTAAACCCTAAACCTTAAAACCCAAAAACCCCGAAACCCTAAAACCCTAAAATCCTAAAACCCTCAAACCCTAAAACCATAAAACCCTAAAACCTTCAAACCCTAAAACCCTAAACCCTAAAACCTTAAAACCCTAAAATCCTAAAGCCATAAAAACTCTAAAACCATAAAACCCTAAAACCCTAAAAACCCTAAAACCCTAAAATCCTAAGACCCTAAAACCCTAAGCCCTATACCCAAAACCCTAAAACCCTAAAACCCTAAAAACCCTAAAACCCTAAAAACCCGAAACCCTAAAACCTTAAAAGCCTAAAATCGTAAAACCCTAAAACCCTAAAACCTTAAAACCCTAAAATCCTAAAACCCTAAAACTCTAAACCCTAAAAACCATAAAAACCCTAAAATCTTAAAACCCTAAAACCCTAAAAACCCTAAACCCTAAAAACCCTAAAAACCCTAAAACCCTTAAAACCCCAAGCCCTATACCATAAGCCCGAAACCCTAAACTCTAAACCCATAAAACCCTAAAAACCCTAAAACCCTAAAACCCTTAAAACCCTAAAATCCTAAAACCCTAAAACCCTAAAAACACTAAAACCATAAAACCCTCAAACCTTAAAATCCTAAAAACCCCAAACCCTAAAACCCTAAAACCCTAAACCCTAAAACCCTAAAACCCTAAAGCCCTAAAACCCTAAAACCCTAAAGACCCCAAAACCCTAAAAACCCAAAACCCTAAAACCCTCTAAAACCCTAAAAACCCTAAAAACCCTAAAACCCTAAAAGAAACCCTAAACCCAAAACCCTAAAACCCTAAAACCCTAAACCCTAAAACCCTAAAAGCCCTAAATCGTAAAACCCTAAAACCCTAAAAACCCAAAACCCTAAAACCCTAAAACCCTAAAACCCTAAAACCCTAAAACCCTAAAACCCTAAAACCCTAAAACCCTAAAACCCTAAAACCCTAAAACCCTCTAAAAACCCTAAAACCCTAAAACCCTAAAACCCTAAAACCCATAAAGAAACCCTAAAACCCTAATCCATTAAAACCCTAAAACCCTTAAAACCCTAAAAGCCCTAAAACCCTAAAACCCATAAACCCTAAAACCCTAAAACCCTAAAACCCTAAAAACCCTAAAACCCTAATAAAACCCTAAAAGCCCTAAAACCCAAGAAAACCCTAAAAACCCTAAAACCCTAAAACCCTAAAAACCCTAAAACCCGCCCTAAAACCCGCCAAAACCCTAAACCCTAAAACCCTTAAAACCCTAAAACCCTAAAAACCCTCCCTAAAACCCTATAAAACCCTAAAACCCTAAACCCACCCTAAAACCATAAGCCCTAAACCCTAAAACCCTAAAACCCTAAAAGAAACCCTAAAACCCTTAAAAGCCCTAAAATCCGTAAAACCCTAAAAACCCTAAAACCCTAAAACCCTAAAACCCTAAAACCCTAAAACCCTAAAATCCCTTAAAACCCTAAAAACCCTCCCTAAAACCCTAAAACCCTAAAACCCTAAAACCCTAAAACCCTAAAACCCTAAAACCCTAAAACCCTAAAACCATAAAACCCTAAAACCCTAAAACCCTAAAACCCTAAAACCCTAAAACCATAAATAAAACCCTAAAACCCTAAATCCCTATAAAAACCCTAAAACCCTAAAACCCTAAAACCCTAAACCCTAAAACCCTAAAACCCTAAAACCCTCCCTAAAACCCTAAAACCCTAAAAACCCTAAAACCCATAAAACCCTAAAACCCTAAAAACCCTAAACCCTCCCTAAAGCCCTAAAAACCCTAAAATCCCTAAAACCCTAAAACCCTAAAACCCTAAAACCCTAAAACCCTAAAACCCTAAAATCCTAAAACCCTAAAACCCCAAGCCCTATACCATAAGCCCTAAACCCTAAAACCCTCCCTAAAACCATAAAACCCTAAAACCCTAAAAATTCCCTAAAACCCAAACCCTAAAACCCTTAAAACCCTAAAATCCCTAAAAGCCCTAAAACCCTAAAAACACTAAAACCATAAAACCCTAAAACCCTTAAAACCCTAAAAACCCTAAACCCTAAAAACCCTTAAATCCTAAAACCCTAAAAACTCCCTAAAACCCTAAAACCCTAAAAACCCTAAAACCCAAAAACCCTAAAACCCTATAAAACCCTAAGCCCTAAACCCTAAAACCCTAAAACCCTAAAACCCTAAAACCCTAAAACCCTAAAACCCTAAAACCCTAAAACCCTAAAACCCTAAAACCCTAAACCCTAAACCCTAAAACCCTAAACCCAAACCCTAAACACCCTAAAAACCCTAAAACCCTAAAAACCCTAAACCCTAAATCCATAGACCCAAAGCCCTAATCCATTAAAACCCTAAAACCCTTAAAACCCTAAAACCCTAAGCCCTAAACCCTAAGCTCTCAACCCTAAACCCATAAACCCCGACCCTAGACCCTAGACCCTAAAACCCTAAAAACCATTAAACTCTAAACCCTAAACCCTAAAAACCCTAAAACCCTAATACCCTAAAAGCCCTAAAAACCATAAAACCCTAAAAACCCTAAAACCCTAAAACCCTAAAAACCCTAAAACGCTAAAATGCCAAAACCCTAAAACCCTAAAAACCCTCCCTAAAACCCTCCCTAAAACCCTAAAACCCTAAAATCCTAAGAAAACCCTAAAACCCTAAGCCCTATACCATAAGCCCTAAACCCCAAACCCTAAAACCCTCCCTAAAGAAACCCTAAAACCCGAAACCCTAAAACCATAAAAGCCTAAAATCGTAAAACCCTAAAAACCCTAAAACCCTAAAACCCTAAAACCCTAAAACCCTAAAACCCTTAAAACCCTAAAGTCCTAAAACCCTAAAAACTCTAAAACCCTAAACCCTAAAACCCTAAAAACCCAAACCCTAAACCCTAAAACCCTCCCTAAAAACCCTAAAACCCTAAAAACCCTAAACCCAAAAATCCTAAAACCCTAAAACCCTAAACCCTAAAACCCTAAAACCATAAGACCCTAAAAGCCCTAAATCCATAAAAACCCTAAATCCCTAAAAACCCTAAAACCCCAAAACCCTTTAAAACCCTAAAATCCTAAAACCCTAAAAACCCTAAAAACCCTAAAACCATAAAACCCTAAAACCCTAAACTCTAAAGCCCTAAAATCTTAAAACCCTAAAAACCCATAAACCCTAAAACCCTAAAAACCCTAAAATCCTAAAACCCTAAAACCCCAAGCCCTATACCATAAGCCCTAAACCCTAAACTCTAAACCATAAAACCCTAAAACCCTAAAAATTCAAAACCCTAAAACCCTAAAATCCTAAAACCCCAAAACCCAAAAAACACTAACACCATAAAACCCTAAAATCCTTAAAAGCCCTCCCAAAACCCTAAACCCTAAAAACCTTAAATCCTAAAACCCTAAAAACTCTAAAACCATAAAACCCTAAAAACCCTAAAACCCAAAAACCCTAAAACCCTAAAACCCTAAGCCCTATAAACCCTAAACCCTAAACCCTAAAACCCTAAAACCCTAAAACCCTAAAGAAACCCTAAAACCCTAAAAACTCAAACCCTAAAATCCTAAAACCCTAAAAACCCTAAAACCCTAAAACCCTAAAACCCTAAAACCCTAAAACCCTAAAACCCTAAAACCCTAAAACCCTAAAACACCCTAAAACCCTAAAAACCCAAGCCCTAAACCCTAAACCCTAAACCCTTAAAACCCTAAAACCCTAAAACCCCAAGCCCTATACCATGAGCCCTAAACCCTAAACCCTAAACCCTTAAAACCCTAAAACCCGAAAACCCAAAACCCTAAAACCCATAAAACCCTAAAACCCTTAAAACCCTAAAATCCTAAAACCCTAAAAACCCTCTAAAACCCATAAAACCCTAAAAACCCTAAAACCCTAAAATCCTAAGACCCTAAAACCCTAAGCCCTATACCATAAGCCCTAAACCCCAAACCCTAAAAACCCTAAAACCCAAACCCTAAAATCCTAAGACCCTAAAACCCTAAGCCCTATACCTATAAGCCCTAAACCCCAAACCCTAAAACCCTAGAAACCCTAAGACCCTAAAACCCTAAAAACCCAAACCCTAAAACCTTAAAAGCCTTAAAATCGTAAAACCCTAAAACCCTAAAAACCCTAAAACCCTAAAACCCTTAAAACCCTAAACCCTAAAACCTTAAAACCCTAAAATCCTAAAACCCTAAAACCCTAAACCCTAAACTCTAAAAACCCATAAAACCCTAAAACCCTAAAACCCTAAACCCTAAACCATAGACCCAAAGGGGGCCCTAATCCATTAAAAACAAACCCTAAAACCCTTAAAACCCTAAAACCCTTAAAACCCTAAAACCCTAAGCCCTAAACCCTAAGCTCTCAACCCTAAACCCTAAACCCTAGACCCTAGACCCTAGACCCTAAAACCCTTAAAAACCATAAACTCCCTAAACCCTAAACCCTAAAACCCTAAAACCCTAATACCCTAAAAGCCCTAAAACAGTAAAACCCAAAAACCCTAAAACCCTAAAACCATAAAAACCCTAAAACGCTAAAACGCCAAAACCCTAAACCCTAAAACCTTAAAACCCTAAAATCCTAAAACCCTAAAAACTCTAAAACTATAAAACCCTAAAACCCTAAGACCCTAAAACCCTAAGCCCTATACCATAAGCCCTAAACCCCAAACCCTAAAACCCTAAAACCCAAACCCTAAAACCCTAAAACCCATAAAAGCCTAAAATCGTAAAACCCTAAAAACCCTAAAACCCTAAAACCCTTAAAACCCTAAACCCTAAAACCCTTAAAACCCTAAAATCCCTTAAAACCCTAAAACCCTCTAAAACCCTAAACCCTAAAACCCTAAAAACCCTAAACCCAAAATCCTAAACCCTAAAACCCTAAACCATAGACCCTAAGCCCTAATCCCTAAATAAAAACCCTAAAACCCATAAAAACCCTAAAACCCCAAAACCCTTTAAAAGCCTAAAATCCTAAAACCCTAAAAACCCTAAAAACCCTAAAACCCTAAAAACCCTAAACCCTCCCTAAAAGCCCCAAAACCCTAAAATCTTAAAACCCTAAAACCCTAAAAACCCTAAACCCTAAAACCCTAAAAGGGCCCAAAACCCTAAAAACCCTAAAATCCCTAAAACCCTAAAACCCCAAGCCCTAAAACCCTAAACCCTCCCTAAAACCATAAAACCCTAAAACCCTAAAAATTTGAAACCCTAAAACCCTTAAAACCCTAAAATCCTAAAACCCTAAAACCCTAAAAACCCAAAACCCTAAAACCACAAAACCCTAAAACCCTTAAAACCCTAAACCCTAAACCCTAAACCCTAAAACCCTAAAACCCCAAGCCCTATACCATGAGCCCTAAACCCTAAACCCTAAACCCTTAAAACCCTAAAACCCAAAAACCCAAAACCCTAAAACCCATAAAACCCTAAAACCCTAAACCCTAAAACCTTAAAACCCTAAAATCCTAAAACCCTAAAAACTCTAAAACCCATAAAACCCTAAAAACCCTAAAATCCTAAGACCCTAAAACCCTAAGCCCTATTGTTAGAGTAGATGCCCTAGAGCCAATCAATTATTGTGGAATTGACTCTTTATAATAATGTTCATTAATCAATAATAAAAGGCATTTTTATTCTATATCGCGTAAATCATTATTATTGCAATATGTATTGATATATGTCCTTAGAATGGTAGAACCGTGACGAGGGTATCAAGTGTTTCAAATCTTGATAGTGAGAACCCTATGAGCACATATGGTGGCCATTCTAGAAACGTCCGTAGCCCAAGATATTCAAGTAAGGGCACGATAATACGGTAAGGCTATCATAGTGTTGAACGACCTCGCCGAAAGGCGTTGGATCGATCTCACTTGTCAAGGTTGTTTGGTGACAACCTCGGTGCAACACATGGGTGTTGTTGTAGCGGATATACCGCAAAGAAGTTCACCTGGATCGACCCACCACCAGGATTCCATATGGATGGTAACCCCTGTCTATGGAACAAATCCTCTAACGAATGGTGGTGCATGTGATCCTTGGACTTGAGATCACCGAGTGCCTTGTGCACCGATTGGTAGCTTTGATACTAGCCTAACGCAGCTTCTATTCGGAGTCACAAGACGGTGGTGATTGGCTATATCAAGGAGTGTATCAAGACTATGGTGGATTGACAAAGGATTCATCACTCCCGCACGGGAGAAGTTATCTCACGGCGCAATTCAAGATATGGTAATGACACTAAAATCTGGGCCACAGTGGGATTGAGTTGTTGCTCTATCCATTATAATACGGTCATTGGTCCATGTAAACCGAATATATATATATAATATCGAGAGTAACCGGAAGGTTGACACTATTTCTATGCCTTCGCCTCGCCGAGATAACGATGATGAAAGGATCGATTGTACGGTAACCATATCGTTGATAGGTAGCTACTTTGTCAATCCGACATCGGTGGCCATGATGCCTCGCTAGGGGCTTTCCAATCTTGGTCCTCAGGTATTAGTGAGACGATTAATTGGTGTTAATCACGATACTATACACTACCGTATGATGAGGAGCCTATGGGTCACACACATAGAAGATAATTTAAGAGCCAAGAAGAAAGAAGGGCGTTGCCTTTTCAGCGAAATGGTATTTTGGTAATTTCACAAAGGCAATTAAATTTGTCGAGGTAGCCTTTTATTTAATTTGTTAAAGAAATTAAATAAGTGAAATTACGTTAAATGTGTGTTCGCACATATTTAATTAAATCATCATTATTGATTAAATGTTAATTAAATATTAATTGATTTTAATTAAGATAATGATGAATTAAATTAAAATATCAAATTGGGAGTGTTTGGCAACATGGGGTGTTTGGGTTGGAGCCCAAGCCCATTCCATGTGGGAATAGGGCAACTTGGTTTGCCTATAAAAAGAATAGTGTGTGTGTTATGTTAGGTGGTTCATTCTTTATTTTTAAAAGAAAACACAAAGAAATTTCCCCTTAGACACTTATTCCCACGCCACTTTCATCTTTTGATTGAAAAATCAAATACTGATTTTTTCTTCTTGATTTTCTTAAGGCCAAGGAGGATCTAGCAAATCCCTCCTTGGTTCTTGGTGGTTGTCTTCGTGTGGACTCTACGGTTCGATCCTACACTTGGATCGTAGCAAACACATTCGAGACAACATTGGTGGAGCCTCCAAACGTGGGTATAAATCTAAACCTTTGGATTTATTTTTCTGCAGATTCATATTATGCATAAATCGTAAAAAAATCATCCTTTGATTTTGGGTTCTAAGGAACGATCCGTGGTTGTAAATTCTTTTGTTTTCCACGCGCAACCGGGTCGCTTCCTAACACCTATACCATAAGCCCTAAACCCCAAACCCTAAAAACCCTAAAACCCTAAAATCCTAAGACCCTAAAACCCTAAGCCCTATACTATAAGCCCTAAACCCCAAACCCTAAAACCCTAGAAACCCTAAGACGCTAAAACCCTAAAAACCCGAAACCCTAAAACCTTAAAAGCCTTAAATCGTAAAACCCTAAAAACCCTAAAACCCTTAAAACCCTAAACCCTAAAACCTTAAAACCCGAAAATCCTAAAACCCTAAAACCCTAAACCCTAAACTCTAAAAACCATAAAACCCTAAAAACCCTAAACCCTAAACCATAGACCCAAAGCCCTAATCCATTAAAACACTAAACCCTTAAAACCCTAAAACCTTAAAACCCTAAAACCCTAAGCCCTAAACCCTAAGCTCTCAACCCTAAACCCTAAACCCGAGACCCTAGACCCTAAACCCTAGACCCTAGACCCTAAAACCTTAAAAACCATAAACTCTAAACCCTAAACCCTAAAAACCCTAAAACCCTAATACCCTAAAAGCCCCAAAACAGTAAAACCCTAAAAACCCTAAAACCTTAAAACCATAAAAACCCTAAAACGCCAAAACCCTAAACCCTAAAACCTTAAAACCCTAAAATCCTAAAACCGGAAAAACTCTAAAACTATAAAACCCTAAAACCCTAAGACCCTAAAACCCTAAGCCCTATACCATAAGCCCTAAACCCCAAACCCTAAAACCCTAAAACCCGAAACCCTAAAACCATAAAAGCCTAAAATCTTAAAACCCAAAAACCCTAAAACCCTAAAACCCTTAAAACCCTAAACCCTAAAACCTTAAAACCCTAAAATCTTAAAACCCTAAAATCTCTAAAACCCTAAACCCTAAAAACCCTAAACCCTAAAACCCTAAAAGCCCTAAACCCAAAATCCTAAACCCTAAAACCCTAAACCATAGACCCTAAGCCCTAATCTATAAAAACCCTAAAACCATAAAAACCCGAAACCCCAAAACTTTAAAAGCCTAAAATCCTAAAACCCTAAAAACCTAAAAACCCTAAAACCATAAAACCCTAAAACCCTAAAAACCCTAAACTCTAAGCCCCAAAAACCCTAAAATCTTAAAACCCTAAAACCCTAAAAACCCTAAACCCTAAACCCTAAAAACCCACCCTAAAAACCCTAAAATCCTAAAACCCTAAAACCCCAAGCCCTAAACCCTAAACTCTAAACCATAAAACCCTAAAACCCTAAAAATTCGAAACCCTAAAACCTTAAAACCCTAAAATCCTAAAGCCCTAAAACCCTAAAAACACTAAAACCACAAAACCCTAAAACCTTAAAAGCCCTAAAAACCCTAAACCCTAAAAACCTTAAATCCTAAAACCCTAAAAACTCTAAAACCATAAAACCATAAAACCCGAAAATGGGGGCCCTAAAACCCTAAAACCCTAAGCCCTATACCCTAAGCCCTAAACCCTAAAACCCTAAAACCCTAAAACCCTTAAAACCCTAAAACCCTAAAACCTTAAAACCCTAAAATCCTAAAACCCCTAAACCCTAAACCCTAAACCCTAAACTCCAAAAACCCTAAAAACCCTAAACCCCAAATCATAGACCCAAAGCCCTAATCCATTAAAACCCTAAAACCTTAAAACCCTAAAACCCTAAGCCCTAAACCATAAGCTCTCAACCCTAAACCATAGACCCTAAACCCTAGACCCTAGCCCTAAAACCCTAAAAACCATTAACTCCCTAAAACCCTAAACCCTAAACCCTAAAAACCCTAAAACCCTAAAAACCCCTAAAACCCTAATACCCTAAAAGCCCATAAAACAGTAAAACCCTAAAAACCCTAAAACTTTAAAACCCTAAAAACCCTAAAACGCTAAAACGCCAAAACCCTAAACCCTAAAACCTTAAAACCCTAGAATCCTAAAACCCTAAAAACTCTAAAACTATAAAACCCTAAAATCCTAAGACCTTAAAACCCTAAGCCCTAAATACCATAAGCCCTAAACCCCAAACCCTAAAACCCGAAAACCATAAAACCTTAAAAGCCTAAAATCGTAAAACCCTAAAAACCCTAAAACCCTAAAACCTTAAAACCCTAAACCCTAAAACCCTTAAAACCCTAAAATCCTAAAACCCTAAAAACTCTAAAACCCTAAACCCTAAAACCCTAAAAACACTAAACCCTAAACTCAAAAAACCCTAAAACCCTTAAAAACCCTAAACCCAAAATCCTAAACCCTAAACCATAGACCCTAAGCCCTAATCCATAAAAACCCTAAAAACCCGAAACCCCAAAACTTTAAAACCCTAAAATCCTAAAACCCTAAAAACCTAAAAACCCTAAAACCATAAAACCCTAAAACCCTAAAAACCATAAACTCTAAGCCCTAAAAGCCCTAAAATCTTAAAACCCTAAAAACCCTAAACCCTAAAACCCTAAAAACCCTAAAATCCTAAAACCCTAAAACCCCAAGCCCTATACCATGAGTCCCTAAACCCTAAACTCTAAACCATAAAACCCTAAAACCCTAAAAATTCGAAACCCTAAAACCTTAAAACCCTAAAATCCTAAAACCCCAAAACCCTAAAAACACTAAAACCAATAAAACCCTAAAATCCTAAAAGCCTGAAAACCCTAACCCTAAAAACCTTAAATCCTAAAACCCTAAAAACTCTAAAACCATAAAACCCTAAAACCCTAAAAACCCTAAAACCCGAAAACCCAAAAACCCTAAGCCCTATACCCTAAGCCCTAAACCGTAAACCCTAAAACCCCAAAACCCTAAACCCTAAAACCCCAAAACCCTAAGCCCTAAAACCCTAAAACCCTAAAACCCTAAAACCCTAAAACCCTAAAAACCCTAAAAACCCTAAAACCCTAAAACCCTAAAAACCCTAAACCCTCCCTAAGCCCTAAAAGCCCTAAAATCTTAAAACCCTAAAAACCCTAAACCCTAAAAACCCTAAAAACCCTAAAAACCTAAAACACTAAAACCCCAAGCCCTATACCATAAGCCCTAAACCCTAAACTCTAAACCATAAAACCCTAAAACCCTTAAAAATTCGAAACCCTAAAACCTTAAAACCCTAAAATCCTAAAACCCCAAAACCCTAAAAACACTAAAACCATAAAACCCTAAAATCTTAAAAGCCTAAAAACCCTAAACCCTAAAAACCTTAAATCCTAAAAACCCTAAAAACTCTAAAACCATAAAACCCTAAAACCCTAAAAACCCTAAAACCCGAAAATCCTAAAACCCTAGAACCCTAAGCCCTATACCCTAAGCCCTAAACCCTAAACCCTAAAACCCTAAAACCCTAAGCCCTAAACCCTAAACCCTAAAACCCTAAAGACCCTAAAACCCTAAAAACTCGAAACCCTAAAATCCTAAAACCCTAAAAACCTAAAAACCCTAAAACCATAAAACCCTGAAACCTTAAAACCCTAAACCCTAAACCCTAAACCCTAAAAACCCTAAAAACCCTGAAACCCTAAAACACTAAAACCCTGAAAACCCAAGCCCTAAACCCTAAACCTTAAAACCCTAAAACCCTAAAAACCCGAACCCTAAAACCCTAAACCCCTAAAACCGTAAAACTCTAAAACCTTAAAACCCTAAAACCGTAAACCCTCAAACCTTAAAACCCTAAAATCCTAAAACACTAAAAACTCTAAAACCATAAAACCCTAAAAACCCTAAAACCTAAAAATCCTAAGGCCCTAAAACCCTAAGCCCTATACCATAAGCCCTAAACCCCAAACCCTAGAAACCCTAAAGACCTAAAACCCTAAAAACCCGAAACCCTAAAACCTTAAAAGCCTAAACTCGTAAACCCTAAAACCCTAAAAACCCTAAAACCCTAAAACCTTAAAACCCTAAACCCTAAAACCCTAAAACCGTAACGCCCGCTTGAGGTACGTTGTTATCGCTTTCCTCTTTTGCCCTTAATCGAAGTTGGTTTTTGTTATGATTGTTTGATTGAGTGTTGTGTTGAATGTTTGCCCTGAAAATTGGCCCCTTGGTTAAAAACAAGAATTTCAGTCATTGCGGCCACGGGCGAAGAAGAATTCGCCGCGCGAAGAGAGGTTGAAGCCTCCACTGGGAAGTCGCTTGACAGCTGCCACGATGAGTTTTCTCCGCGCGACAACCCGAATAAAATGTTGATTGAGTTTTAGATATTTTCTTCCTTAAGGACAATTTGACCTTTCTACCCCTCATTAGTGAAAAGTGGGGAGTTAATTGTAAGGATATTTCATGGAGAATAGGTTGAGTTAGGGGTGAGTTTGTAATGAATCAAAGGATATGGATGGAATTCCCAAAGAAGAATAAGGGCAAAATGGGAATGAGTGTGTTTATATTTCATTAAAAGGAATTAGAATCAAAGAAACCCCTCATTCTCTTCTTCTCAAACGTGACTTCCCATCCTTACTCCTCTCAACTTCTTCTTCTTTGATCAAGGTATTCCAAGGGGTTTTGAAGTGATTTGGGGTGGAAAAGTAACCTAAGGCTTCCTAAGGTAAGGATCTCTACTTAAGTTGTGTGATTTGGGAGTTTTAACCCATATTGAAATTTGAGGGTTTTCCTTCTTTTGGTTAAGATTAGAGGAAAAGTCAAGCTAAGCAAGAGAAAGGAAGGATTTGTGAAGTCTCTACATAGCAAGTAAGTAAAACCCAACCCAAGTTGAGATTTATGAATTTTCTTGATTAGGGTTTGATAGAACGATGTATGTATGTTATGTACATGTAATATAGCATGTATGAAGGATTAAATAGAGATTTCTATGCTTTGTGAGTGTTAATACCTTGCAAATTTGAGAAATGGGTTGTTGGTTTGGCAAGGTAGTTGAGATGGAATTTAAAGGGTATTATGGATCCCCTTTTTGGAAGTGTTTTCTATGGCAGATTTTATGGCTTTGTGAAGGGTTTTTTCCCCATTTTGGATGGTTAAGAAAAGTTTTAGAATCATGGCTATGATAGAGTTTCATAAAGTGCACACATATTGTTTGATGAAATGCCTAAAAGAAGCATAAGTAGAATTAGAGAACCTTACCTTATGCAATGTAGCATATTTGCATGTCATGAATGCATATAAGGAAGATTTTAGGCATGAGTCATCCATATGCATATGTTTAATTGAGTAATGACATAAGAAAGAAATATGAGAAATGAGAAAGAAACTCTATGAATAGAGATAAAGAAAAGAACAAAA
>CM047749.1:21226736-21246137 GCA_026225825.1 Pistacia integerrima
AAGAAAACAAAAGGTGTTTGTTTTCCCCATTGGAGCGATGAAAGTGGCGTGGGAGAGCTTTTGGTGGAGGTTTTCTTTTCAAATCAAAAGAATGAATTCACCTATTACACACACACTATTCTTTTTATAGGCAAACCAAGTTGCCTATTCCCACATGGAATGGGCTTGGGCTCCAAACAACACCCATGTTGCCAAACACTCCATTGATATTTTAATTAATTCATCATTATCTTAATTAAAATCAATTAATATTTAATTAACATTTAATCAATAATGATGATTTAATTAAATATGTGCGAACACACATTTAACGTAATTTCACTTATTAATTTCTTTAACAAATTAATAAAAGGCTACGACCTCAGAAATTTAATTGCCAAACCCGTGAATACAAAATATTCTTTTCCGCCTAAAAAGGACGACCGCCTTCTTCTTTCTTGGCTCTTAAATTATCTTCTATGTGTGTGACCCATAGGCTCCTCATCATAAACGGGTAGTGTATAGTATCCGTTGATTAACACAATTAATCGTCTCACTAATACCACGAGACCAAGATTGCTAGCAGCATCATGCACAAGTAGTTCGGAATTCAAGGCAAAGTAGCTACTGGTCAGGCGATATGTCCAAGTACAATGGTTGATCTCAAATCATCCGTTATCTCGCAGAGGCGAAGGCATAGAAATAGTGTCAACCTTCGGTTACTCTCGATATTATATATTCCAGGTTCCACGGACATGACCAGTATTATAACTGATAGAAGCAACAACTCAATCACTTTGTGGCACGTTTTAGTGTCATTACCATATCTGATGCGCCGAGAATAACTTCTCGCATCCGGGAGTGATGAATCCTTTGTCAATCCACCATAGTCTTGATACACTCTGATATAAGGGCCCAATCACCACCGCATTCCGATATTTGCCTGATGCGTTAGGCTAGTATCAAGCTTGTGGCCATCGTTGCACAAGGCCAAACCTTTCCGGTGATCTTCAGTCAGGATCACATGCACCACCGTCGTAGGAAGAAAATTTTGTTCATAGAACCAGGTTACCATCATATGGAATCCTCGGTGGGAGGGTCGATCGAGTGAGTGAACTTGCTGGCGTATATCCGCTACAACAAGCACCCATGTGTTGCACGAGGTTGTCACCAACAACCTTGACAAGTGAGATCGTCCAACGCTTCGATGTGGGTCGTTCAACACTATGATAGCCTTACCGTATTATCTTGCCTACTTGCACAATAATCGGGCTTTAACTGGGAAACGCTTCCTAGAATGGCCACCATATGTGCTCATAGTCCTTCACTATCAAGATTTGAAACACTTGATACCCTCGTCACTTGTTCTTTACCATTCTAAGGACATATATCAATACATATTGCAATAATAATGATTTACGCGATATAGAATAAAAATGCCTTTTATTATTGATTAATGAACATTATTATAAAGAGTCAATTCCTGAATAATTGATTGCTCTAAGGGCATCTCTCTAACATCTCCCCCACCCCCTTTTGGCAACTATAGCCCATCATTCATGTATTTAATACCAAATGATTTCAAAAGGGGTTGCCTTTCCCAAATGCTTCGCGCGACCAGGAGGCTTTGTAAGTGGATCGCTGAGATTGTCGCGTTAATGCACTTTACTAATCTGCACGTCTTTCTCTCAACTATCTCTCTGATTGAGATGGAATCGTCTTGGAGGTAATGGTGGTCTGGACTTGATGAGGACGTGGTTCCTAAGGCTGAGCAATTGCTCAATTTGTTGTCCACATAGATGTCTATAGGATCACCATCGTAGAACCACACCCAAGTTCATGACGAACTTCTTAATCGGCTTTGCCTCCTTGGCGCATCGACAATGCAATATACTCAAGGCCTCCATTGTAGAGTCGCTACCCATGCTTTGCTTGAGGGCTCTTCCCAAAGGCTCAAACCCGCACCGCCATTGAGACAAAATACAAACCGATTGCATCGATAATCGTCTTTGTCCGCCTTTGAAACTAGCATCAACCGTAATCTCTTACAGGTGAGCTCATCTCCCCTCCATTAAACCAGAACATATCCTTAGTCCTCTTCAAGTACTAAGAATGTTCTTGCACCATCCGGATTGGCCGGCCAACTTTGGATCGATTGATATCTGCTTACCAGGGTGCTTTCAGCACATGAGACATCAATCCCGAAAGTACATAGCATGCATAACCAATTGATGGATCCAATTGGCTGATGCATATGGATCTCTTATCCTATCTCTCTCATCTTGTGTTTTAGGACACAATTCCTTAAGAAGATAAACACCATGTGACATCGGAAGAAATCTTTCTTGGAATCTTCCAATCTGATCGTTTCAGTACTTTGTCATATATGCACTCGAACTTTAGGCCAAGCACTCGCGATCTATCACGATAGATCTTTATACCGGAGGATGTGTTGGCCTCTAAGTCTTTCATGGAAAGCAACTTGGATAACCAGTCTTTACTTTGCTGCAAGTTCGGTATATCATTCCCCGTCAAGTATGTCATCGACATATAACACGAGAATGCTACTGTGGCTCACTCACCTTTCTTGTAAACACCGGCTCATCTTCATTTGATAACGAATTCTTTTACGGCCTCATCAAGGCGAATGTTCCAAGGCTCTGAAAGCTTGCTTGAGTCCATAAATAAGGATCTCTCGACTTGCATACCTTATTAGCCCTTTGACTATCCAAGACGAAACCATCAAAGGGTTGTGTCATATACCACAATCCTCTCCAAGGTTTTCCGTTCAGAAGCCGGATTTTGACATCCATTTGCCAAATCTCATAGTCATGATATGCGGCAATTGCAAGCATAATCGGATGGATTTAATCATGCAACCCGGCCGAAAAGGTTTCTTCATAGTCAATGCCATGAATTTGTTTGAAACCTTTGGCACAGCCCCAGTGCTTTATAGGTGTGCACGTTGCCATCCATGTCGGATCTTCTTCTTGAAGACCCTTTATTTTACACCCTATAGGTTTTACCCTCCCGGGTGGTTCCACGGAAGACCACCACTTGGTTCACGGTACATGGAGTCCATCTCGAGATTTCATGGCTTGAAGCCATTTAATGGAATCGGATCCCGATATAAGCGTCTTCCCGTAGGTTACGGGTTCATCGTCTTGATAGAACCTAGTACGTCACCATGTTGAAGTCACAGAAATACCCGTATCCTCTCCGGGCTCATGGCGTACCCCTCTCCCGGATCTAAACGTAGCTCTGTGCTTACAGGGCGGTTCCCACCCTTTGATCCACATTTATGGAGTACTCTCATGAT
The DNA here is from genome assembly GCA_026225825.1 of Pistacia integerrima. NCBI lineage: Eukaryota > Viridiplantae > Streptophyta > Magnoliopsida > Sapindales > Anacardiaceae > Pistacia > Pistacia integerrima. The sequence goes on from CM047749.1 coordinate 21,230,035, forward strand.
GCTCAACCACTCCTTGTGGCACATCATCCCAGAATTCCGTCTAGGTATATCTTGTGGTTCTAGAACTTCATTCGAGTTCACTTTTCTTTTCCCACTTAGTACTTCTTTAGAAAATGTTCCTTTTCTAGGAAGACACCCGAAATCGGAGGCCAAACAAAGATTTTGCGCTTTTCTTACGAATTGGTTAGAAATGGTATCCTTTTGGTCTCCTTTGGATACCCCATAAATATACATTTCGAGGGGTTTTGGGCTAGCTTGTTCGAAGTCAATTTCTTAACATAACCCGCAACCCCAAATCCTTATAAGACAAGTTGGGCTTTCCGCCCGATCCATAGCCTCATATGGAGTCTTATCCTACGAGACTTTGGCGGCATTACGGTTTTAAAGCGTAGTCGCAGTCTCTAGGAGGGCATAACCCCGGGAGGGCGATGCGGGTAAATCACTAAAACTCATCATGGACCTAACCATGTCCAAAGTAAGGTCCTATTCCTCTTTCTGACACCTCCATTGTGTTTGGGGTGTATGGAAGGAGGTGAGGTTGTGATACTTATCCCACATTCTTCCTTCAGCTTAGAAAACCCGAGCTTAAAGTATTCACCTCCCTCGATCGACCGAAGAAGGCTTTAATACTTTTATGGGAACATATTCTGTACTTCATTTCCTGAATTCCTTGAATTTCCCATCAAAGGCTTAGGTTTATGTCTCATAAGGTAGACATAACCATATCTGAAATCATCGATAAATGTGATGAAAGTATGAATATCCACCTCGCTTCCAGCTGTTAGTGGACCACATACATCACTTATGGATGATGCCTACTTGATTCGATAGGCCCTTTCACTTTGTCTGTGAAAGGAGACTTGGTCATCTTGCCTAAAGGCATGGAACTCGGCAATACCTCAATGGTATTTGAAAGTCAAAGGGGCAAAACTTCCCAATCTGAAGTTTTGCAATGCGGGAGGGTCTTATTAACATGACCCCACAATCTACAATGCCAAGGAGATATGTTTGGTTTTTTGATCGCTATGTTTAGCTTTCTTGGTTTCAATATTGAAGAATATCTTTATTGTTTAAATCAAGAACATATAATCCAATTATATAACCTTGCAATTCCAAATAGAATACCATTCAAACTAAAGGACAACAATCCATTTAGATATCTCAAAATGATACCCCAATATTATCCAAAGCGGATACTTGAAATAATATTTCTAGAAATAGAAGGTACGTGATACTTGAGTTATTGTAGTTCCAACAATAAGCCCGTAGGCAAAGATAAACAATAAGTCCCTACAAGGCTAATGCGGCCACCCATGTGCTCCATTTCCAACTCGTAGGGTCCCACCTCTCCTTGGCTGAGCCACCTTTCCTACTTTCTGCCTTAGGTCCTGCACATCGGTACAAATGTGAGTACCACATCCTGTGTCCATGACCCAAGATGTTGAGGAAAGAGGAAAGTTAATCTCAATCATGAAAGTACACGAAGTCGTAGCCTCGACTTCTTCTTACTTACGAAAGAAAGCCTTGCGGTGTTTCCTCCGGTGGCCGGAGCTTGCCCACAAAAGACCAGACTACCTTGCCCTTTCCTATGCCACTCTCGGGAGGGCCCAGGAGGGCCGGCCTTTGTCCTTTGGGCTTGGGCTTGGTTTGGCCTTGGCCTTACCCTTGCCGTTACCCTTTGCTTTACTTTAGCGGGAAACAAGGCTTGGATGGGGGCGGGAAAGGGCTTGGACTTTTTCAAGTCTCCTTCTGCCCGATCCTCAGGCATGTTGGAAGTTACGGACGGGGGTTTTTCTCCATCGTGTTCATATTGAAATTCATTATGAAGCGGTGGGCATATAGTCGGGAGGGCAAGGGATTGGGCAGGGAATTAAATCCATTTGTATACTGCATCCAAGCCCATCCATCTCAAGCCTCTCGTGTGCCTCTCGATCATCTTGAGCACATGAGGATTCCAACAAGGGCACCCTCGGAATCAGACGACCCCTTTCCAAAGCGTGCTTTCGACACCTTGTACCTCTCATGTCGAGCATTTGTTTCATAAAGCTCCTTGAGGTGTAGAATTATGGAAGAAGCATTCCATATTCTCATGTTTGCTTTGGGCAAAAGATAGTTGTCATCGATGCTAACATCAAGCATTATGCGCTTTATCGGGCATCATCAGGAACTTTTGATAAGTATCCTTAACTTCTGAAGGTGGGCATCGATTCGCTCCACCATGTATGGCTTTTTCAAGGATATACAATTTCTTTTTCGACTTAAGTATAATCCGAAGATTACGATATCACCTGAGAAATTGGATCCATCCAACCCTTTGTTTTCTTTTCGATTATCGGTGTGGAGTTCATAATACTCATTTTCGGTGAATCTACAATTGCGAAAAGAAAAGATAAAGTTATTATAAAGTTCATTATTATTTAATATGGTCTTTTATTAAACAATGCTCCCCACCCCTTTATTTTACTCAGCCAATAGCCCTCACTATTAACTCGGGAAAGCCCGTTGGCTTTCCCTAAGTGGACCGAAGAATCCCATCCCGCCCATTTTCAAACCTTGCTTTTGGCGAACAAGCCAAAATGGGTTGATTAGGTAGGCCAACAAACAATCCAATCCACATTGATAGCTCCCACCTTTATCAACTCAAATGTGGAAAAAGCCAACAAGCCAATCACCCACAATTCCAATGGCTCAACCATTGTCCTCAAGTGTGATTCTCGATCAGAGAGTTGGACACTACATGTCACCACATACACATAATATGTGTCTTGCTTTCTTTACTATGCCTATGGAAACGTGGTTTATCAACCTTCGCTTTTTGGCGAACAAGCAAAACCCGGGTCATTTTAAGTCGACCCATCACCATTAAGGAAAACTCCATGAATTTTAACCTCCCCAATTTGGGTAGAAGTGTACCTTCGCTTTGGCGGAACAAGGTTTCGGACGAGCAAGGTGGTTTGATTAAAACCATGGTGATGGGAAGGCATTCGTGACTTAATATTCTTAGTTGAGGGTTTGTTATTTAATGTCTCATCAGATTATTATCTTTGTTAGAATGACATTGTTTGGCATGTTATTCAACATTCACCTTAGCATGCATTCTAAACAAAATATTAAAGGCGTGCGTACATGGCCTAAGGCTAAAACCTTGATCTCCTCGAGCCCTAGAGGGATCGGTGGGTCCTAAGGGATCCCTGTAACAAATATCTTGAGTCTTCAAGTATGGTTTGCCTTTGGGTCTTCGCTTTGTCTCCGGGTACATTACAAAAACATCATTCTAAATTTAAACAATAAAATAATATTAAACTAATTTTACATCACAAATTTAGAAACCTCGATTTACATTCGAGGGAATGGGAGATGAGAAAGAATGTACATTAAGAAGAAGGGAGAAGAGGGAGCAGCACCCTTTTTATTTAAAAATTACAGCCCATACATACCCAAATTATTTAAAACATTCACCTTACTTAGGTCTAAGGCTCATGTACCCAAACGCACCATGCAATATACAAACAAGTACAAAGCATACATTTCAAAAATAATCAATTTTTTGAATTGGGTGGGTTAATTAATTAATTACCCTCTTTTAAATTTTGTGCCGAGGAATGTACATTGGCTTTATAGGTTATTAAAAGCTGCAGATTAGTCCCTTTCAAAGGGAAAAAATACAAAAATGGGAAAAACTACATCCTTCGCGCGGCGAGGACTTACAAGTATGCACTTCTGGGCCTGCATACTTCGCCGCGTGGAGGTTTTATCTGCCACAGGCGGGAGATTTAAATTAGGTCTAGCCCACACAGACTTCGCCGCCGGCGAAGGTTTTATCCTCGCCAGCGAAACTATCGAGGCTCGCGCCGCGGTTTAGGCTCCGCCGGCGGCGAAACTCCGGGAAATCCCCAATTCCTGGGCAGGTTCGCGTTTTTTGCAGGTTTTTGTGTATAAACACTAATCCAAATCAAATCAACGCACATACGTTCAACCAGGGATATTAACCAACCAACATAACATTCATCAACACATTTTAAAACCAAGGTTTATCATTTGAATCATTCATCCATAAACTGATTTTTCCAGATTTTCGATTTTTCAAAAAAGCTTGGTTTTTTTCATGGCAGATTCATCAAGCGGGCATGTTATCAACAAATACATGTATCAACCATTCAACAAGCGTAAATCTTTAGTACCCTAGGCTCACGATACCCTTGCCTTGTTCGGAAAGCGACCGGGGTTGCGCAAGCGGAAAACAAAAGGGGGATTTAACAACCACGGATCGTTCTTTAGAACCCAAAATCAAGGCTGATTTTACGGGTTTATGCATAATATGAATGCTGAGAAAAATAAATCCAAAGGTTTAGATTTATACCGTTTGGAAGGCTCCACCAATGTTGTCTCGAATGTGTTTGCTCACCGTCAAGTGTAGGATCGAACCGTAAGAGGTCCACACGAAGACAATCAACAAGAACCAAGGAGGATTTGCTAGATCCCCTCCTTGGCCTTAAAAATCAAGAAGAAGAAAAAAGGTGTTTGTTTTCAATGGAGCAGTGAAAGTGGCGTGGGAGAGCTTTTTGTTTGGAGGTTTTCTTTTCAAAATCAAAAAGAATGAATTCCACTTTATAACACACACACTTTATTCTTTTTATAAGGCAAACCAAGTTGCCCCTATTCCCACATGGAATGGGCTTGGGCTCCAACCCAAACACCCCATGTTGCCAAACACTCCCAATTTGATATTTTTAATTTAATTCATCATTATCTTAATTAAAAATCAATTAATATTTAATTAACATTTAATCAATAATGATGATTTAATTAAATATGTGAACACACATTTAACCCGTAATTTCACTTATTTAATTTCTTTAACAAATTAAATAAAGGCTACGACCTCAGAAATTTAATTGCACGTGAAATTACCAAAATACCCTTTTCGCCTAAAAAGAAAATGAAAACGCCACTTCTTTCTTCTTGGCTCTTAAATTATCTTCTATGTGTGTGACCCATAGGCTCCTCATCATACCGGGTAGTGTATAGTATCGTGATTAACACCAATTAATCGTCTCACTAATACAGACCAAGATTGGCCCCCTTTTAGCGAAGGGGCATCACGCCCACGATAGATTCGGATTGGGACAAAGTAGCTACTCGTCAAGCGATATGGTTACCGTACATACGATCCTTTCATCATCCGTTATCTCGCGAGCGAAGGCATAGAAATAGTGTCAACCTTCCGGTTACTCTCGATATTATATATTCGCTTCCGGACCAATGACCGTATTATAATCTGGATAGCAGCAACAACTCAATCCCACCTTTGTGGGCCACGCTTTTAGTGTCATTACCATATCTTGAATTGCGCCGTGAGATAACTTCTCCCGTACCGGGAGTGATGAATCCCCTTTGTCAATCCACCATAGTCTTGATACACTCCTTGATATAGCCAATCACCCACAGTACTTGACACTACCCGAATAGAAGCTGCGTTAGGCTAGTATCAAAGCTGTACCAATCGGTGCCACAAGGCACTCGAGGTGATCTCAAGTCAAGGATCACATGCACCACCGTTCGTTAGAGGATTTGTTCCATAGAACACCCTAGGGTTACCATCCATATGGGAATCCTACGGGTGGGAGGTCGATCCGGTGAACTTGCCTTTGCGGTATATCCGCCTCTGGCAAGCACCCATGTGTTGCACGAGGTTGTCACCAAACAACCTTGACAAGTGAGATCGAGCACTGCCTTTCGCGAGTCGTTCAACACTTATGATAGCCTACGTATTATCTTCCGTGCCCTTACTTGATTGAATAAGATCTTTGGGCTACGGACGGGCGTTTCTAGAATGGCCACCATATGTGCCTCATAGGGGTTCTCACTATCAAGATTTGAAACACTTGATACCCTCCGTCACGTTCTACCATTCTAAGGACATATATCAATACATATTGCAATAATAATGATTTACACGATATAGAATAAAAATGCCTTTTATTATTGATTAATGAACATTATTATAAAGAGTCAATTCCACAATAATTGATTGGCTCTAGGGCATCTACCTCTAACAAAATCGAGCAATAGTTTTAGCGTTTTCATTTCTATATAATCAATACGAGTTTACACATTATAGGCAAGACTGATTCTCGGGTCGAAAGTGAATTGACAAAGCAGTTTAAAGAAACCGCAAAATGGTTGATACTGTTTGCTCGAGTTTTGATCCAGATAATGGATCACGATTATGGGGAAATCGAGCACTATTTTTTCATCATTTTCTATTTTTGTATAAATCAATACCTTAAGTTTACGCATATAGCAGAATGATCTCGCTTAAAGGGTTTCCCGATGACAAAACGAGTATAAGTCCACAAAATGGACCTCCGGATACCCCGCTTTACTCAGCTTTTTAGCCACCGGATATGGATCACTAAGCATGGGAATCGAAAGCACTATTTTTTGAGAGTTTTCATTTCCAATATAATCAATACTGATTTTAAGCATATAAAGCCAGCTGATCTTGTCAAAAAGCCGATGACAAAAGCGAAGAAGAAAGCCGCATAATGGTGGATACCGTTTACCTCCCGTTTTAGCCATTGATAATGGATCTCGATGGTTGGTGGAAATCGCACTAGTTTTTGAGCCGTTTCATTTCAATATAATCAATTCTAGTTGCATATAGCAAGAATGATCTCCTCAAAAGCTATTGACAAATGAGCGAGCCCGCCCATAATTGGTGATACCCGTACAGTAGCACGAATATGATGTCGATTGTGTGGAAATCGACAATAGTTTTGAGCATTTTCATTTATGTATAATCAATATTGAGTCTACGATATAGCAGAATGATCTCTCAAAAGCCTTGATGACAAAAGCAAAGCGCCGCATGATGGAATGATACCCCGTTTACTCGTTTTTGGCCGTTGGATAATATATCACATTATGGGAAATCGAGCACTAGTTTTTAAGCGTTTCCCATCTGTATAATCAATATTGCATCGTTGAATGATTCCTTCCTTGAAAAGCGATGACAAAAGGGGCGAGCGGACCCGTAAATAAGACGATACGTTCACTCAGGTTTAGCCGATAATGGAATCCACGATTATGGTGGAAATCGGAGGCACTATTTTTGAGAGTTTTCATTTCAATATAATCATACTTAAGTTTAAGCATAAGTCTATGATGAAACTTGGAATTGTTGGGATTTTTATTTTTGGAAAAATGTTAAGCATTGCTTTCCAAGTTTAGGTTTATGTGAATTTTGATGAGGTTTGTGAAGGTGTTGGACACATTTTCATTTTTTCGGCATGCTTAGAAACATTTTATGGTTGGTTAGGTGAAGTTTGATAATGTTGGTGGACTTCTTAGAACCTAGGTAGAAAGGAAAGGTTTTGGCCTTTTGAGGCGGGAAATTCTAGGATTTTTAAAAAGATATTGTGAGGAAATGATTTAGGCATTTTTTGGAACGCTTTGAGCCTTTCCACCACCCATGAATGAATCTTTCTAGTCACCCATTTGAGCCTTATGAGATTTTCATTGCCTTATTTTCCTTGCAAACCAAAATTGTCTAATCCCTATACCCAAAACACTTTATCATACCCTTTAGAGAATTATGGACCTAATGTATGACACAAAAAGAGCTGAGAGGTGGTGTGGAATAAGTGATTTGACAAAATTTTAAGTGTGGGGGCAAAGGGCACGAAGAAGGGGCAATAGACCTTCCAATGGTGTTGCAATAATTGTTATTGTAAATATTTATATTTGAAAAAAAAAAAAAAGAAAGAAAGAGAAGAAGGGAAAGGAAGGAAGAAAAAAGGAAAAAAAGAAAAAAAAAAAGAAGAATTGCTTTAGTTCAATTCAAAATCAAAATAAGAAATGCATAAGTTGAGGGTTGTAAAATGGTTGACACTTTGATTTGTGGTTGAGAAAGAAAGTGGAGATTGATTTAGCTCTTAGTGTTGCATGAGGAAAATCGAAGTTCTTTCTTTACTTGTATCCTATCATTTTCCTTGGAGCCCACCACTCGGGAAAGCCCTTACCGTTACAAGCTTGCAAAGACTTTTGATTCTTAGCGATGTCTAGTCCACATAGTGGAGAGTAGTTCGATACTTAGGCTTATGGAGTCTCGCACCATTTGATAAACTTTACATTTCTCGCATAAAATAATCCGTTAAGTCGGAATGTGGATCAAGGTGTGGATCACCTACCTCCGAGATCAATAGAGAAAGATAGTCGATACAATTTATAACTTCTGAGTGTTGAACATTTTCTAGTAATAATTTTTCAACAACCTTAGAGACTTGTATAAATTCTAACGCATCTTGTGTTGAGTTTGAGCCTAATTTTTGTTTGTTCATTTTTAGTTTTGTTGTTTTGTGTTTTTGGGTTGTTTGTTGCTTTTCTTTCTTTGAGTTTTTATTCCTTTTTGCTCGAGGACGAGCAAATCTTTAGTTTGGGGTAGTTGATAAGCATATTTTACACTATGATTTTGGGCCCCAAATAAATTTTGATAGGATTTAGATACTTTTCATACAATTTGGGCCATAATTGCTACCTTAATTCTATTAATTTGTCTTTGTAGGCTAGGGCGATGATTTTTTAGCATAAATGACAGTTTTGAGCGTATTATGTAACTGAGCTTGGAAACTCGGAATGACCTGAATTTAGAAGCTTTGGAAAGCTAAGAAGAAGAGCTACAACGTTCATGTTTTGGGTTTTTCTAATTCTGACTGGACAAAGGTGAAAACCTGGTTTGGAAGTAATGAAAAGTACGCTGGAACTGAAGAAAATGTTCTTGGACGTGCTTTAGTATTTCTTGCCATAACTTGATCTGTAGACCTCTTATTGTGCTGATTCTGAACTACCAGAAAGATAATTGAAAGGGCTACAATTAATATGTTTAACACTTTTCCAGATTCAGAATCTATCATGCTCAAAATTGCCCGAAAGTATTCACCGCGGCGAGGAAAAGCTTCGCGCGGCAAACTCCATCAGATGTAAAATAAAACGACGCATTTTGGCTTGCTAGGGGCTTCGTCATTAAGTGAGAGAGGTATAAATTAGAGCAAAAAGGAAGAGAAAAGGGTCTTGGTTCGTCATTTGGGAGGCAGCTCATGGAAGGAGAAGATTATTGAAGATTTGGGCCCTCAAATTAGAGAAGATTTTCCTTTTCCATCTTTTGCCCTTTGCTTTTCAATGATGAATCTTGATTCAATTTGTTTTTGTTGTTTTATTTCGTTTTTGAGTATGAACTGAGTTATTTAGCTAGGGTTTGATGTAATCTTGCTACAATGATTCAAATTTATATGAATTGATTTGCTTTGAGTTTTAATTTCATGATGAGTGTTTATCTCTTGCTTAATGACTTTTGGATGCTTGATCACCATTCAAATGTGTGTTGTTCATAATGAGACTGAGAAGTGATTTGTGATTGTGCCTCTTGGGATAAATGCGTAGATTAGCAAACGCTTAGAGATAGGTTTAGCGATCTATGAAATCTAGATAGAATTCCATAGCTTTAAAAGACTTTGAACTATTAATCTTCATTTTGTGTGCGAAGCTTGATAAGGGATAGAGAATGTAGCTTAAGAAGGTATGTTTACAACCTAGGGAATTTGATTTTCAATCAAGGAATTAGAACTTAGGTAATAGATTCTATGATTTGTAGCGTATCTAGGTGAAATCAACACCTAGCATTTTTTAGCATTGTTTATAGTAGTTGTTGGTTTTGCATTTGTATTTAGTTTGTTAATCTTCCATCAATCCAATTTATTGTTTCTTCAATTAGGACTTAAAACTAGGGAAATCGGTACTAGTAACACTATCCTCGTGGGAACAATACTCACTCATCACTTTATTACTTTATGCCGGACTAGTGCACTTGCTATTCATTGCATGTGTAGGAAACACGCATCATTTTGTCATCGTTTTGATGAGATCAACTCTGTTGTATCCGTGACCGAATATTTTTATATAGAAAGAAAACGCTCAAAACTAGTGCTCAATTCACCACAATCGAGATCCATATTCGTGGATGAAAAAAGAGTAAATGGGGTATAGGCCTACGCGCTGGGCTCGTTACATTAAGTTGGACAAGATGACTCGTGTATCCCCGACTAATATTGTTTATATAAAAGAAAAACGTGAAAAACCTTAGTGCTCGATCCCACCCATAATCGGATTGGCCTGAAAAAGCGAAAAGTAAAATGGAGTATTGGGCCCTATCTGGCTACTCTCGTTTGTCATCAAGTTTGACAAGATCGCCTTGTTGTATCCCTAGACCTATATTGTTTATACAGAAAAGAAAACGCTCCCCAAAACTAATGCCCGATTCACTGGAATCGAGATCCATTATTCGTGGTGAATAATTAAGTAAAATGATAGGGCCTATCGGCTTTACGCTCGTTTTGTCATCCGATTTTTGATGAGATTGAATCAGATTGTATCCCTAGACCTAATATTGTTTATACAGAAAAAGGGCTCAAAAACTAGTGCTCGATCACCCGGGCGTGAGATCCATATTTCCGGTGCGAATCTTGAGCAAAATGTGGTATCGGGAAACCCTTTATGCGCTTTCTACTCGTTTGTCAATCAGTTTTTCATGAGATCGACTCGTGTATCCACCTAGACCTAATATTGCTTATACAAAAAGCGTTAAAATTAGGCTCGGAATCCCACCCTGAATCGAGATCCATTATCGTTGGTGAAAGCGAAAAGTTTTAGCGATATAGGTCCTATGCGCCTTTCTACTCGTTTGTCATCAGTTTTGGACAAGATTGACTCTCTGTAAATCAGACTAATATTGTTTACTTCTGAGACAGAAAACGCTCCCCCAAAAACTAGTGCTCAATTCACCTGAATCGAGATCTATTATCGATGGCCCTTTTGGGGGAAAAGGGGGCCTAGTAAAAGGGGCGGTGCTCGAGTCTATGCGCCCTCACCTCGTTTGTCAATCAGTTTGATGAGATCAGCTCTGTGTATCCGTGATCGAATATTTTTTTATACAAAAGAAAAGACGCTCAAAAACTTAGGTGCTCGGAATTCACCCTGAATCGAGGGATCCATTATGTGGTGGGGGGGAAAAAAATAGTAAAATGGGTGTAGGGCCTCGCGCTTCCGCTCGTTTGTCATAAGGTTTTTGACAAGATTGACTCTGCTGTATACCCAGACTAATATTGTTTATACATAAAAGAAAACGCTTCAAAACTAGTGCTCGATCCACCATAATCGAGATCCATTATTGATGGCTGAAAAAGCCTGAGTAAAGCCGGATATTAGGCCTCTGCGAAACTTTACGCCTCCGTTTTGTCAATCGAGTTTTGACAAGATCAGCCTTGTTGTATCCTATACCTAATATTGTTTATACAAAAAAAAAAAGCCTCGAAAACTAGTGCCCGATTCACCCTGAATCGAGATCCATATTCGTGGTGAATAATTAAGTAAAAGGGGCGGATAGGCCTATGTGGCTTACGCTCGTTTGTCATCCGATTTTTATGAGATTGACTCTGGTGGTATCCCTAGACCTAATATTGTTTATACAAAAGGGAAAAGGGCTCAAAAACTAGTGCTCGATTCACCCACACCGAGATCCATTATCCGTGGTCAAATGAAACATGAGCAAAAGGGGCGTGGTATTCCGCCCTTTATCATGCTTTCTACTCGTTTGTCATCAGGTTTTTAATGAGATCGACTCGTGTATCCTAGACCTAATATTGTTTATACAAAAAAGAAAACGCTCAAAAACTAGTGCCTCGGATCCCACCCATGTCCGAGATCCATTATCGATGGTTGAAAAAAGGGGGGCCGAGTAAAGGGCGACGTGTTTGGCCTCTGCGCTCTTTTTGCTCATTTTTTCATCGTTTTGGACAGATCAGCCTTGTTGTATCCCTAGACCTAATATTGTTTATAAACAGAAAAGAAAATGCTCAAAACCCCTTAGTGCCCAATTCACCCTCCCACAATCGAGATCCATTATCGTGGTCAATAATTAGTTTACGGATAGGATTCCTATGCGCCCTTTCTCTCCGCCTTTGTCATCCGTTTTTGATTTTTGAGATTGACTCGCCTATCCCTAGATTCCTAATATTGTTTATACAAAAAAGGACTCAAAAACAGTGCTGATTCATTCACCAACGAGATCCATTATCGATGGTCGAAAACAAAACTGAGCAAACGTGGTATCGTGCATGCTGGGGCTACTCGCTTTTGTCATTAGGTTTTTGATGAGATCGACTCTTGTATCCCTAGACCTAATATTGCTTATACAGAAAAGAAAACGTTAAAAATTAGTGCGCATCACCCACAATCGAGATCCATTATCGTGGCGATAATTGAGTAAAAGGGGCAGTATAGGGCCTGTATGCTATTCTGCCTTCCGTTGTTCATCAGGCTTGACAAGATTGACTTGTTGGGTAAATCCTAAGACCTAAATATGGTAATAACAAGAAGAAACGCCTTCCAACTAAAGTTTGCTCGATTCACACAATTCGAGATCTATTATCTGTGGCCTTTTTAAAAACCTTTTTCCGAGTAAAACGGTGCTCGTCTATACTGCTTTCTACTGTTTTGTCGTTCCACATTTTGATGAGATCAACTACGTATTATCCCTAGACCTACTATTTTATACAGAAAAGAAATGCTCAAAACTAGTGCTCAACCTTAGGGTTGGCCCTTCAGGGTCAACCTTGATTCGAGATCCATATTCGTGGGTGAAAAAAGGCCCCCTTGAGTAAAGGGCGAAGTATAGCTATCCTTGACTTACTGCCTCGTTTGTCATCCTTGTTGGAAAAATTGACTTCTGTGTATCCAAGTAGACCCTTTATATGTTTATACGGGGAAAAGCCCAGCCCCCTCACCTTAGGGGGTGCCTCGATTCACCCAAACCCGGGTTGAGATCCATTATGTTGTGGCGGGGTTGAAAACCGTAAAAGCGACTATCCGGGACCTATGCGGCTTTACTGCTTCGTTTTGTCATTAGGTTTTGGACAAGATCAGCCTTGTTGTATCCTTAGACCTAATATTTTATACAGAAAAGCCCCAGCTCAAAACTAGCGCCCGATTCACCCATGAATTGAGATCCATTATCGTTGGCTAAAAGCGAGTAAAACGATATAAAGCCTATGAGGCTTAACGGCTCCGTTTGTCATCGAAAAGTTTTGACAAGATTGACTCTGTTGTATCCTAGACCTAATATTGTTTATTCAGAAAAGAAAACACTGAAAAACTAGTGCCAAAGATTCACCCTGAATAGAGATCCGTTCTTATCGTGTGAGGGGCTGAAAGTAAAAGGGGCAGTATAAAGCCCTATACTGAAACTGCAAACGCTCGTTGTCGGTCGAGTGACAAGATTGACTCTGTTGTATCCAACCTTAGACCTAATATTGCTTATACAAAAAGAAAACGCTAAAAAACTAGTGCTCGCTTTTCACCCTTTACAATCGAGATCCATATTCGTGGTCAAAACCTGGAGTAAAACGAGGTATGTGGCCTATGGCCGTTCCGCTATTTTGTAATCAGCTTGGAATAGATTGACTTCCGTTGCATCCCTAGACCTATTATTGTTTATGTAGAAAAGCGCTAAAAACTAGTGCTCGATCCACCCACATTCGGGATCCATTATCGGGTGGTGAAAAAGCGAGTAAAACGCGTAATCAGCTATGCGGGGCTACTTTTCGCTCGTTTGTCATCGAGTTTTCAAAAGATTAGCCTTGTTGCTTCCTAGACCTAATATTGTTTATACAAAATAAAACGTCAAAAAACCCCCCTTAGTGCTTCGATTCACCCACAATCGGAGATCCATTATTCGTGGTGAAAAACTAAGTAGCCGTATAAGGCCTATGCGGCTCGCTTCGTTTTGCGTCGTTTTGGACAAGATTGACTCTGGTTGTATCCTTAGGACCTAATATTGTTTATATAGAAAAGAAACAACCTTAAGACTAGTGGTTGAACCACCCACAATCGAGATCCATATCGGTGGTGAAAAATTGAGTAAAAGCGGTATAGGCCTATGCGACTACCGCTTCGTTGGTCATCGGGCCCTTTTTTGACAAGATCAGCCTTTGTTGTATCTCTAGACCTAATATTGTTTATGAAGAAAATAAAACACTCAAAAACTAGTGCTAGAATCACCCACAATCGTGATCCATTATCGTGGTGGGGGAGCAGTAGCCCCAGGTATACGCTATCACAACTGGCCTTCCATTTTGCCATCAGTTTTGGACAAGATTGACTCCCTTTGTTGTATCCTAGACCTAATATTGTTATACAGGAAAGAAAAGGCTAAAAACAGTGCCTCGAATCACCTGAATCGAGATCCATTATTCGGTGGTGAAAACTAGTGAAAGCGAGGTATAGGGCCTATGCGGCTTTCTTTCCCTTTTGGGTTTTGGTTCAATTCCAAGTTTTGGAAAGATCAGCCTTTGTTATATCCCTAGACCTAATATTCTTTTATACGAAGAGAAAACCATAAAAACTAGTGCTCCGAATCACCCACAATCGAGATCCATTATCGGTGGTGAGGGGCCGAGTAAAATGGGGGTATAAGGCCTATGGCGCCGGTTAACCCGCTTCATTTTGTCATCGTTGGACAAGTTGACTCTGTGGTATCCCTAGGGCCTATTATTGTTTATACAAGATAGAAAACACTAAAAGCGTGCTCGAATCACCCTGAATCGAGATCCATTATTCGGGTGGTGTGCCGAGTAAAAGGGGCAGGTATAGGCATACGCGACTTTCTGGCTTCATTTTTCATCGAGTCTTGGACAAGATTAGCCCCTGTATTTTCCCCGACTATATTGTTTATACTGGAAAGAAAACGCTCAAAACTAGTGCTCGATTCACCCACAATCGAGATCCATTATCTAAGTGTGAAAAACTAAATAAATGTATGGAATGCATGGCTTTTTGCTCGCTTTGTCATCGGAGGTTGACAAGATTTACTCTGTTGTATCCCTAGACCTAATACTGTTTATACGAAAAGAAAACGCTCAAAAACTAAAGTGGTTCCGATCCGCCCATAATCGAGATTCATTATTCGGGTGGGCTAAAGAAAGCTAAGTAAAGCGCATAGCACTGGCCCTGACTCTGCTCGTTGCCATCAGGTTTTAATGAGATTGACTGTGTATCCCTCAGACCTAATATTGTTTACAACAAAAGAAAAGGAAAAGGCACAACCGCCCTTTCTTGCTTTCAATTACCACAATCGAGATCCATTATCGTGGCTAAAAATAACCTAAGTAGCCCAGGTACAAGGCCCTTTATGCGGGCTTTCTACTCGTTTGTCAATCAGTTTTTGACAAGATCAGCCTTTTTTTCTATCCCTTAGACTAATATTGTTTATACAGAAAAGAAAACGCTAAAACGGGTGCTCGGAATCACCTAAAATCGGAGATCCATTATCGTGGTCACCCCCTTAGTAAAAACGTGTTATTTCCCGCCCTTTATGCCCGCGCTGCTTTACCATCGTGTTTTTGATGAGATTGACTCTGTTGTATCCTAGAACTAATATTGTTTACACAAAAAGAAACCCCAAAACTAGGCGCTCGATTCACCCACAATCGAGATCCATTATCTGTGGTCAAAAACTTAGTAAAATCCCTGGGTATAGGCCTAATGCCGCATTCTCGCTCGCTTTGTCAATCGTGTTTTGGACAAGATTGACTTTGTTGTATCCCTAGACCTAATATTGTTTACATAGAAAGAAAACGCTAAAACTAGTGGTCGAATCACCCACAATCAAGATCCATTATCTATGGTTGAAAACCGAGTAAAACGGGTATAGCCTATGCGCTTTCGCTTCTTTTGTCATCGGGTTTGTGACAAGATCAGCCTTTGTTGTATCCCCTAGACCTTAATATTGTTATACAGACAAGAAAACTCTCAAAAACTAGAGCTCGATTCCACACAATCAAGATCCATTATCGGGTGGGTGAAAAACATAGTAAAGGGCCGGGTATAAGGCCTATCTGACCTTTTTGCTCATTTTGTCGTCGTTTTGACAAGATTGACTTTTTGTATCCCTAGACCTAATATTGTTTATACAAATGAAAACGCCTTTTTCCAAAAAGCGTGCTTGAATCAACGCATCCGAGATCCATTATCGTGTGGAAAACTTAGTGAAA
>CM047749.1:21246237-21292566 GCA_026225825.1 Pistacia integerrima
TTTAAAGCGGGGTATAGGGCTATGCGCCTTTCTACTCCGGTTTGTCATCCGGAGGTTTGGACAAGATTGACTCTATTGTATCCTAGACCTAATATTGTTTATACAGAAAGAAAAGGCTCAAAACTAGTGCTCGATTCACCACATCGAGATTCATTATCGGTGGCTAAGGACCGGAAAGGTAAACGGGGTATGTGGGCTATGCGCTTTCTTTACTCGTTTTGTCATTAGGTTTTGGATAAGACCCAAAGGCCTTGCTGTATCCTAGGCTAATATTGTTTATACATAAAAAGAAAAATGCTCAAAAACTAGTGCTTGATTCACCACATCGAGATCCATTATCGGTCCCGGAAACCCGAGTAAAACATGGTATCGGGCCTATGCAACTCGGTTTGCTTTTGTCCATCCGGGTTTCGACAAGATCCAGCCTTGTTATATCCCTAGGCCTAATATTGTTTATGCAAAAAGAACGCTCAAAAACCTTTTTAAGTGCTTTCGAATCACTGCAATCGAGATCCTTTATCCGGTTGGTCGAAACTTAGTAAACGGTATGTGCGCAATTCTTTCTACTCATTTTGTCATCGTTTTGGACAAGATCAGCTTGTTGTTTCCCTACACCTAATATTGTTTGTAAAAAAAGAAAAAAACGCTCAAAAAATAGTGCTCGATTCACCACATCGAGATCCATTATCGTGTAAATTTAAAAACTAAGTAAAACAGTATAAGGCTATGCGGCTTTCGGCTTGGCGTTTGTCATCAAGTTTAGACAAGATTGACTCTATTGTATCCCTAGACCTAATATTGTTTATACAGAAAAGAAAACACTCAAAAACTAGTGCTTGATTCACCCACAATCGAGATCCATTATCTTGGTGGGTCGAAAACGAGTAAAACAGTTATAGGGCCAACGAGGCTTTTTGCACGCCCTTTGTCCCATAAGGTTTTGATGAAATCAACTATGTTGTATCCCCTTTTAGACCTATTATTGTTTATATAGAAAGAAAACCCTCAAAAACTAGTGCTCGATTCACCCACGAATCGAGATCCAGGTTATCGTTGCTAAAAAATTGAGTAAAAGCGGGTATAGGGCTTTATCGCCCTTTGTGTTGCTCGTTTTGTCATCGAGTCTTGGACAAGATTGACTCGTTGTATCCCTAGACCTAATATTGTTTATAGAGGAAATGAAAAGGCTCAAAAACTAGTGCTCGATTCACCACATCGAGAATTCATTATCGGGTTGTCGGGACCGGGAGGTAACGCCATCGGGCTATGCGTCGCTTCGCCCTTTGTCATCGGTTTTGGATAAGACCCAGCCTTGTTGTATCCCTAGGCCTAATATTGTTTATACATAAAAAAGAAAAAACGCTAAAAACTAGTGCTCGATTCACCCACAATCGGGAGATCATTATCTGTGCTCACAGTAAAACATGGTATCGGGCTATGCGACTTTCTCTGCTGTTTTCATTCGTGGTTTTGGACAAGATCAGCCTTGTTATATCCCCTTTTAGGCTATATTGTTTATGCAGAAAGACGGCTCAAAAACTAGGTTGCTCGAATCACTCATCGAAAGGATCTATCCTGGATGAAAAACTTAGTACGGGGTTTAGGGCCTATGCTTCTTTCCGCTCATTTTTGTCATCGGTTTGAACAAGATCAGCCTTGTTGTTTCCTACACCTAATATTGTTTGTAAAAAAGAAAAAACGCTCAAAAATAGTGCTCGATTCACCACATCGAGATCCATTATCCTGCCCTTTGAAAAACTAGTAAACAGGTATAAGGCCTATGCGGCTCGCTGCTGTTTGTCATCAAGTTTTAGACAAGATTGACTCTATTGTATCGCTAGACCTAATATTGTTTTATACGTTTTAAAAGAAAACACTCCAACTTAGTGCTTGATTCACCACATCGAGATCCATTATCTTGGTGGTCCCAACCCGGGAGGTAACAGGTATATAGGGCCACGAGGCTTTTGCACGCTTTTGTCACAAGGTTTTTGATGAAATCAACTATGTTGTATCCCTAGACCTAATATTGTTTATACGAAAACGCTCAAACTAGTACTCGATTCACCAATGATCGAGATCCATTTATCGTGGCTAAAAATTGAGTAAAAGAAAAGCGAGGAATATGAGGGCTTTATCATGGCGCTGTCGCCTTTCGAAATTTGTCATCGAGGTCTTGGACAAGATTGACTCTGATTGTATCCCTAGACTAATGTTGTTTATACTGAGAAAAGAAAGGCTCGGGGGAAAAACTAAGGTGCTCGATTCACCCTGGGATTCGAGATTCATTATCCGGTGGTAGGTGGAGGCCAGGTAAAGCGGGGTAGTGGGCTCGGGAGGGAAACTATCACGCGGACTTTACTGCTCGTTTTGTCATCGGGGAAAAGGGGTTTTGGATAAGACCACCTTGTTTGTATCCTAGAGCCTAATATTGTATACCATAAAAGCCCCGACTCAAAAAGGGGGCTAGTGCTCGATTCACCACCTGAGTGAAGATCCATTATCGGAATGCTGAAAAGCGAGTAAAACATGGTATCGGGCCTATGCGACTTTTACGCTCGTTTTGTCATCAGGTTTGGACAAGATCAGCCTTGTTATTATCCTAGGCCTAATATTGTTTATGCAGAAAAAGAAAAACCCCCGCTTCAAAAACTAGTGCTCGAATCAAACTTTGCAATCGAGATCCTTTATCGGTGGTGAAAAACTTAAGGTAAAGCGGGGTATAGGGCAGCGAGGCTTTTGGCTTTTGCGTTTTGTCATAAGGTTTTGCGAATCAACTATGTTTGTATCCCTAGACCTAATATTGTTTATACAGAAAACGAAACTCAAAACTAGTGCTCGATTCACCTGATCGAGATCCATTATCGTGGCTAAATTGAGTAAAGCGGGGTATAGGGACTATCTGTTTGTCTGCCTCCGTTTGTCATCAAAGGGTCTTGGACAAGATTGACTCTGTTGTATCCTAGACCTAATATTGTCCTACATAGAGAAAAACGCTAAAAACAAGTGCCCTGATTCACTCCTGGTCGAGATTCATTATCGGTGGGTGAGGCCGGAGGTAAGCAAGGTGGCTCGGCTATACGCTACTCGGTTTGTCATCGGGAAGGGTTGGATAAGACCGATCTTGTTGTATCCCAGACCTAATATTGTTTATACAAAAAAGAAAATACTAAAAAACAAGTGCTCGTATCACCCTGATCGAGATCCATGGTCGGTGGGCTGACAATGGAATTGTAAAACATGGTATACGAGCTAAATTTCGGGCTACTGCTCATTTGTCATCAAGTTTTTGATGAGATCGACTTTGTTGTATCCTAGATTTATTATTGTTTATACAGAAGAAAATTCTCAAAAACTAGTGCTCCGATTTACCACATCCCGAAAGATCCATTTTCGTGTCGCAAAACTAAGAAAAACGGTATAGGGCATATTGCACTTCTGCTTTGTCATTAGGTTTTGGACAAGATTGACTCTTGTTGTATCCCTAGACTAATATTGTTTATACATAGGGACGGCTCAAAAACTAGTTCTTGATTCACCCAAATCGAGATTCATTATCTTGGTCGTCCGGAAAACTAGTAAACGGGGTATCGGGCTATGCGCTTCGCCGTTTTATCTTCGTGTTTTGGACAAGATCAGCCTTTTTGTTTCCCTGCATCCTAATACTATTTATGTAGAAAGAAAACTATCAAAAACTAGTGCTCGATTCACCACAATCGAGATCCATTATCGTGTCACCCTTCAGTAAAATGGGGTATAGGTCTATGCCCTTTTGCTGCTTTTGTCATCGTGGTTTGGACAAGATTGACTCGTTGCATCCTAGACCTAATATTTTTATACAGAAAAAGACGGCTCAAAAACTGGGTGCTCCGATTCACCCACAGGCGAGTTCCATTATCTGGTTCGAACCCGAGTAAACGGGTGTAGGGCTATGCGCACTTTGCTTTTGTCATCGGGTTGGGTTATGGACAAGATTGACTCGTTGTATCCTAAGACCTAATATGTTTATACAAAAAAGAAAAAACGCTAAAAAAGTGCTCGATTCACCACAATCGAGATTCATTATCTTGGTAAATTTCGGAACGGAAAGGGTAAACTGGGGTATCGGGCCTATGCGCATTGCTCATTTGTCATCAAGTTTGGGATAAGATCAGCCTTGTTTGCAGCCTAGACCTAATATTGTTTATACAGAAAAAAAACGCTAAAAAACTAAGGTTGCTCGAATCACCCTGAATCGAGATCCGGTATTGGTGACTAAAAAAGCGAGTAAATGTGGTATCGGGCTATGCGCTCTTACCTCGTTTATCATCCAGTTTTTGGACAAGATCAGCCTTGTTGTTTCCTAGACCTAATACTTTTGTTTTATGTAGAAAAGAAAACTATCAAACTAGTGCTCGATTCACCCTGGAATCGAGATCCATTATCGTGGTGAAAATCTTAGTAAAAGCGGTATAGGGCTATGCGCCTTTCTACTCGTTTGTCATCAGGTTTTGGCAAGATGACTCTGTTGTATCCCTAGACCTAATATTGTTTATACAGAAAGAAAGGCTCAAAAACTAGTGCTCGATTCACCTGATCGAGATTCATTATCGGTGTTTGAAAACTAAGTAAAGCGGGTATCCGGAACTATGCGGCTTTTTACTCGTTTTGTCCCAAATCAGGTATTGGATAAGACCAGCCATGTTGTATCCTAGACCTAATATTGTTCATTAGAAGGAAAACAATCAAAAACAAGTGTCCGATTCACATTGATCGAGATCATTATCGGTGGTGAAAAGCTGATAAAAGCGGGTATAGGGCATGCCTTTGCCTTGTTTGTCATCGGGTTTTGGACAAGATTGATGTATTCTAGGACTAATTATGTAATGAACACTTATTAAGAAGTTGTTTCGATTTAAATTGAGATTTATTTATGATTGTGCAGTTTAGCGTTTATAGCTTTATGCGCTACCTAGAAAACAGAAAATGAAAATTTAAAATGTTTAAAATAAAACAGAAAACCCCTAAAATTTTGTATCAAAAAGAAAAATAAAAACTATAAAAACTGTGCTCGATTCACCTGATCGAGATCCATTATCGGTGGTGCTAGGTAAAGCGTTTATAGGGCTATCAATTGCTCTGCTCAATTTGTCCCATCGAGGTTTTGGACAAGATTGACTCATTGTATCCTAGACCTAAAATTGTTTATCGAGAAAATAAAACTATCAAAAACTAGTGCTCGATTCACCCTTTGATCGAGATCCATTATCGGTGGTGAAAAGCGGTAAAGGGGGTGTAGGGCTATGCTCTGCCTTCATTTTGTCATCCCGGGAGGGTTTTGGACAAGATTGACTCTTGTGTAATCTAGACCTAATATTTTTATACATAAAACGCTCAAAAACTAAGGTGCTCGATTTCCCCAAACTGATCCAAGTTCCATTATCGGTGTGCGAGTAAAAGCGGGTTTAGGGCCGGAATGAGGCTTTCACGGCTTTCGTTTGTCATTTTCGTATTTTTGGACAAGATGACTCTGTGTATCCCTAGACCCTATATTGTTATGCAAAACGCGTAAAAAAGTGCAAAAAATCGATTCCCCACGGAATTTCGAAGATCATTATATATGAAAAAATGAGTAAAAGCAAAGGTTATTCCGGCCTATCGACTTTCTGCTTTCATTTGTCATCGTTTTTGATAGATCAGCTTGTTTGCATCTTAGACCTTAATATTTTTATACAGACAAGGGGCGCTCAAAAAGGGGGCGGTGCTTTCGATTTCACACATCTAGATTCCATTATCGGTGGCTAAGCCCCTTGAGTAAAAGCAGTATCGGGACCTATGCGGCTTTCGCTCGTTTTATCATCAGGGTTTTGGGGATAGATCAAGCTTGTTGTATCTAGACCTAATATTGTTATACGAAAGCGCTCAAAAACTAGTGCGATCGATTTAAACTATCGAGATCCATTATTCGTGTGAAAAAGCCCGAGTAAATGTGGTATTCCGCTATACGGAACTTTACTGTTTTATCATCAGTTTTTGACAGATCAAGCTTGTGTCTAGAAACTAATCTTGTTATTGTAGGATAAAACTATGAAAAAACTAGTGCTCGATTTCCCCACTCCCCAATCAGATCCCCATTATGTGGTGAAAAAACTAGGGTAAAGCGGAGTAAAGGCTATTGCATGGCTTACCTCGTTTTGTCATCAGTTTTATTGGACAAGATGGACTCTTGTGTATCTAGACCTTAATATTGTTATAGAGTAAGAAAAACGCTCAAAAAACAGTGCTCATAAACCCCACCCCTGATCGAGATCCATTATCGGTGCCCCAGTAGTAAATGTGGGGGTATCGAGCTATCTTTGACTTTCTGCTCGTTTATCGTAGGTTTTGACAAGATTAAGCTGTGTTTTCATACTTAATTACTGTTTATTGTAGAAAGAAAACTATCAAAAACTAGTGCTTTCGATTTCCCCATGTCCCGAGATCCAATTAATGTGTGAAAAAAGCAGGTAAAGCGGGTATTAGGGCCTATGCGGCTTTACGCTTCGTTTTGTCATCAGTTTTGGACAGATGACTCGTGTCTAGAAACTATATTGTTATACAAAAGAAAAGCTCAAAAACTAGTGCTCGATTTCCCCACTGCAATCGAGATCCATTATCGTGGTGAAAAACTAAAGTAAAATGGGGTATTCCGCCACATGCAACTTTACTCGTTTTGTCATCGGTTTTCGGACCGATCAGTCTTGTATATCTTAAACTAAATATTGATTATACAGAATTGGGGGGGAGCTCAAAAACTAGTGCTCGATTTCCCCATATCGAGATCCATATCGTGGCTAAGAAAAAGCTTGAGGTAAAGCAGGGTATCGCTATCTGCTTTACGCTCGTTTTGTGACAGTGACTCTGTGTATCTAGAAACTAATATTGATTATACAGGGAAAAGAAAAGCTCAAAAAACAGTGCTCGATTTAAACCCCACCTGGTCGAGATCCATTATCGTGCAAAAAAGCCGAGTAAAATGTGTATCGAGGCTATCGCGGACTTTCACTCGTTTTATCATAGGTTTTTGGACAGATAGCTGTGTCGTAAACTATTACTGTTATGTAGAGAAAACTATCAAAAAACTAGTGCTCGATTTCCCCACCCCAACAATCAGATCCATTATTGGTGGTGATAAAACGAGGTAAAAGCGGTATAGGGCTATGCGGCTTTACGCCTTTCGTTTTGTCATCAGTTTTGAACAGATGACTCTGTGTATCTAGAAACTATATTGTTATACAAAAAAGAGGCTCAAAAACTAGTGCTCGATTTCCCCACCTGATCGAGATCCATTATCGTGTAAAAAAGCTAGTAAAATGGGGTATTCGAGGGCTATGCAACTTTCTACTCGTTTTGTCATCAGGGTTTTTGGACAGATGAGTCTTGTATATCTGAAACTTAATATTGATTATACGAGAAGGAAAAACTCAAAAAACTAGTGCTCGATTTCCCACTGAATCGAGATCCATTATTCGTGGCTAGAAAAAAGCCCGAGTAAAGCGTGTATTGGGTCTATGCGGCTTTACGCTTTCGTTTTGTCATCAGTTGACTCTGTTATATGTAGACTAATATTGATTATACAGGGTGAAAAGCGCTCAAAAAACTAGTGCTCGATTTCCCATATCGAGATCCATTATCGTGCTAAAAAGCGAAAAATGGCGTATTGGTATGCGGTTTACTGCTCGTTTTGTCATCGACTTTTATGCGATCGTCTTGCTATATGCGTAAACTTAGTATTGATTATACGGAATTGAAAACGCTCAAAAACTAGTGCTCGATTTCCCCATAATCGAGATCCACTATTAGTCGTGAAAAAACTGAGTAAAACGGGGTATTGGCGATGCGGACTTTTACTGCTCTTTTGTCATCAGATTTTTGACACGATCAGGTACGTTGCTATATGTGTAAACTTAGGTATTGATTATACATTGAAACACTCAAAAACTAGTGCTTTCGATTTCCCCATGGTCGAGATCCTATTATCGATAAGCTAAAAAGCTGAGTAAAGCGGGATATTGGGCCTCTGTGACTTTACTTTGCTCCCCGTTTTTCATCGACTTTTTGTCAGCGATCAGTCTTGCTATATGCGTAAACTCAGTATTGATTATACGTAAGCTCAAAAAACTAGTGTCGATTTCCCCATGTCGAGATCCATTATCGTGCCCCCGAAAAAGCGTAAAAGCGGGGTATTGTGGCATCTGTCGCTCGTTTTGTCATGCTTTTCAATGCGACGTCTTGCTATATCTAAACTTCGGTATTGATTATGATAAAATGCTCAAAAACTAGTGCTCGATTTCCCCATAATCGAGATCCATTATCGGTCGCGAAAAAACTGAGG
Source organism: Pistacia integerrima (assembly GCA_026225825.1). Taxonomy (NCBI): domain Eukaryota; kingdom Viridiplantae; phylum Streptophyta; class Magnoliopsida; order Sapindales; family Anacardiaceae; genus Pistacia; species Pistacia integerrima. The sequence continues at coordinate 21,254,591 of CM047749.1, forward strand.
TAAAAGCGGGGTATTGGGTCTATGCGGCTTTCTGCTCGTTTTGTCATCGCTTTTGCGTGAGTCAGTTGCTATATGCGTAAACTTCGGTTATTGATTATAGAATTGAAACGCTCAAAAAACTAGTGCTCGATTTCCCCATAATCGAGATCCATTATCGGTCGCGAAAAAAGTAGGGTAAAGCAGGGGTATTGGGCCTGACGCTCGTTTTGTCATCAGCTTTTCGACGCGATCAGTCTTGTATATGCGTAAACTCGGTATTGATTATACAGAATTGAAAACGCTCAAAAAACTAGTGCTCGATTTCCCCATAATCGAGATCCATCATCGTGCTAAAAAAGCGAGTAAAAGCGGATATTGGGCTATCTGACTTTACTGCTCGTTTTGTCATCAGCTTTTCGACGGGTCTTGCTATATGCGTAAACTCAGTATTGATTATACAGAATTGAAAACGCTCAAAAACTAGTGCTCGATTTCCCCATGTCGAGATCCATTATCGTGCGAAAAAAGTAAAGTAAAGAGGGTATTGGGCACGTGCGGCTTTCTTTTGTCATCAGCTTTTCATGCGACTAGGTCTTGCTATATGCGTAAACTTCGGTATTGATTATACAGAATTGGCCCCAGCTCAAAAACTAGTGCTTTCGATTTCCCCATGGTCGAGATCCATTATAGATGCGAAAAAACGAGTAAAGCAGGGGTATTGGGCATGCGACTTCTGCTCTTTTGTCATCGCTTTTCACGCGATCGTATTGCTATATGCGTAAACTCAGTATTGATTATACGGGGAGAAATTGAAAACGCTCAAAAACTAGTGCTCGATTTCCCCATAATCGAGATCCTTTATTATCGATGCTAAAAAAGCGAGTAAAAGCGGGGTATTGGGCACATGCGACTTTACGCTCCCCGTCATCGACTTTTATGACGATCTTGTATATGTGTAAACTTCGGTATTGATTATACGAAATTGGCAGCTCAAAAACTAGTGCTCGATTTCCCCATAATCGAGATCCATATCGGTGGCTAAAAAAGCGAGTAAAGCGGGGTGTTAGGGCTGACTACTTTGCTCGTTTGTCATCAGCTTTTCGATGCGATTAGTCTTGCTATATGCGTAAACTCGGTATTGATTATACAGAATTGAAAACGCTCAAAAAACTAGTGCTCGATTTCCCCATGGTCGAGATCCTTATTGTGGCGAAAAAAGCGAGTAAAGCGGGTATTGGGTCTATCTTTCACTTTCGTTTTGTCATCAGCTTTTTGATGCGATCAGTCTTGCTATATGCGTAAACTCAGTATTGATTATACAGAATTGAAAACGCTCAAAAACTAGTGCTCGATTTCCCATAATCGAGATAACCATTAATCGTGGCTAAAAAAGCGAGTAAAATGGGTATTGGGCACATGTGGTCTTTCTGCTTTCGTTTTGTCATCGGCTTTTGCGCATCGATCTTGTCTTATATCGTAAACTCAGTATTGATTATACAGGTGAAAACGCTCAAAAACTAGTGCTCGATTTCCCCATAATCGAGATCCATTATCGTGGCGAAAAAAGTAAAGTAAAATGGGGTATTGGGCTCACTTTACGCTCGTTTTGTCATCAGCTTTTGAACGCGATGATCTTGCTATATGCGTAAACTCAGTATTGATTATACAGAATTGAAAACGCTCAAAAACTAGTGCTCGATTTCCCCATAATCGAGATCCATTATCGGCGAAAAAACTGAGTAAAACGGTGTATTGGGCATGTAGCTTTGCTCTATTTTGTCATCAGCTTTTCTTTTGACGCGATCAGTCTTGCTATATGTGTAAACTCAGGTATTGATTATACAGAATTGAAAACGCTCAAAAAACTAGTGCTCGATTTCCCCATAATCGAGATCCGGGATTATCTGGCGAAAAAAGCCCACGAGTAAAACGGGTATTGGGCCATGTGGATGCGCTTTCGTTTTGTCATCAGCTTTTCTTTTGACGCGATCAGTCTTGCTATATGCGTAAACTCAGTATTGATTATACGAATTGAAAACGCTCAAAAACTAGTGCTCGATTTCCCATAATCGAGATCCATTATCTGCGTGCCCCCATGAGTAAATGGGGTATTCGGGCTATGTCGTCTTTCGCGCTTTTGTCATCGGCTTTTAGCTGATCAACATTGCTATATGCGTAAATCTTCGGCAGATTGATTATACAAAATTGAAAACGCTCAAAAACTAGTGCTGATTTCCCTATATCGAGATCCATTATCGGTGCTGACTCCCGCGACCGCACGGGCTCTGCGGCTTTCGTTTTGTCATCGCTTTTCAATGCGACTAGTCTTCGCTATATGTGTAAACTTCGGTATTGATTATACAGAATTAAAATGCTCAAAAACTAGTGCTCGATTTCCCCATAATCGAGATCCATTATCTGGCGAAAAAAGTCGAGTAAAAGCGGAGTATTCCTCCTATGTGGCTTTGCTCTCCCCGTCGCTATTTTCGACGATCAGTCTTGTATATGTAAATCCGGTATTGATTATACAAAAATTGAAAACGCTCAAAAACTAGTGCTCGATTTCCCCATAATCGAGATCCACTATTAGTCGATGCGAAAAAAACTGAGTAAAACGGGGTATTGGGCCTATGCGGCTTTCTGCTCGTTTTGTCATCAGCTTTTCGATGCGATCAGTCTTGCTATATGCGTAAACTCAGTATTGATTATACAGAATTGAAAACGCTCAAAAACTAGTGCTCGATTTCCCCATAATCGAGATCCATTATTGGTGCTAAAAAGCGAGTGGGGAAAGCGGGTATTGGGCTATGTGGCTTTCTGCTCTTTTGTCATCAGCTTTTATCGCGAGTCACACATGTATGCGTAAACTCAGTATTGATTATACTGAATTGAAAACGCTAAAAAACTAGTGCTCGATTTCCCCATAATCGAGATCCATTATCGATGCTAAAAAAGCGAGTAAAAGCAGGTATTGGGCTATCGCGGCTTTCTGCTCATTTTTCATCAGCTTTTCGATGCGACGAGTCTTGCTATATCGTAAACTTAGTATTGATTATGCGAGAATTAAAACGCTAAAAAACTAGTGCTCGATTTCCCATGTCGAGATCCATTAGGTCGTGAAAAAACCGAGTAAAATCGGTGTATTGGTCCTATGCGGCTTTCTGCTCGTTTTGTCATCGCTTTTGATGCGATCGGTCTTGTATATGCGTAAACTTCGGTATTGATTATACGAAATTGGAAAACGCTCAAAAATAAAACTAGTGCTCGATTTCCCCTATAATCGAGTCCATTATCGATGCTAAAAAAGCGAGTAAAATGGGGTATTGCTATGCGGCTCTGTCGTTTTGTCATCGAGGGGTTTTACGCGATCGGATTACTTGCTATATCGTAAACTTCGGTATTATTATATGCTTGCCAGCTTGAAGTGCGTAGGTTAAGATTTGATGATTGGGCTTTCATGTTGTCATTTTTCGGTTGGTTGGCCCTTAGTTGGATTGATGAGTTGATTTGGTTAAGAGTTTGCCCTAAAATTATGAAGACTTGGCGATTTTGGGGTTCAAGTAAAGGTCCAACCGGGCGGGAAGAAGAAGCTTTGTCAGCAGCAAGGAGGGTGTTTAAGCCCATGGGTGTAAAGGTGGCCTTGTGAGTTTTCAAACTGGCGAAGAAAGTTCTTTGTTCAGCAGAAGGAGGACTACGGAGGGTTTTGTCTTCAAGTTTTAGATATTTTCTCCCTAAAGGCCAATTTGACCATTACGCCCTAATTAGTAGGAAAAGTGGGGAGTAAAATGTAAGGAAATTTCATTGAGAATATGTTAGTGTGTGTTTGTAATGAATCAAAAGGATATAGGTGGAATTTCCAAGAAAGAGTAAAAAGGGCATTATGGGAATGAATGAGGATATTTTGAGCTAAAAAGGGTTGAAGCTTAGTGAAGCGATTTGAAAACACTCAAAAAACTAGTGCTCGATTTCCCATAATCGAGATCCATTACGATGGCTAAAAAAGCGAGTAAAAGCGGGGTATTGGCCTATGTGGCTTCTTTACCTTTCGTTTTGTCATCAACTTTTCCCACGCGATCAGTTCTTCTATATGCGTAAACTTCGGTATTATTATGCAAATTGAAAACGCTCAAAAACTAGGTCTCGATTTCCCCATAATCGAGATCCATATTAGATGAAAAAAGCCCCCCGAAGTAAAATGGGGTATTCGCCATGCGGCTTTCTACTCATTTTTCATCGGCTTTTCAACGAGTCAATCTTATATGCGTAAACTCGTATTGATTATACAGAATTAAAAACGCTCTAGTGCTTTCGATTTCCCATAATCGAGATCCATTATCGATGCTAAAAAACCGAGTAAAAGCGGGTATTGGCTATGCTTTGATTTCTTTTTGTCATCGCTTTTCACGCGTCAACCTTCGTTATATGTGTAAACTTCGGTATTGATTATATGATTTGAAAATGCTCAAAAAACTAGTGCTCGATTTCCCCTATAATGAGATCCATTATTGATGCTAAAAAACGAGTAAAACAGGGTATTGGGCTATGCGCTTTGCTCGCTTTTGTCATCACTTTTTGATGTGATAGGTCTTGCTACATGTGTGAAACTTCGGTATTATTATGCGTAAATTGGAAAACGCTAAAAAACTAGTGCTCGATTTCCCCATAATCGAGATCCATTATCCTGGCTAAAAACCGAGTAAAATGGGGTATTGGCCTATGTGGCTTTCACTTTGCTTTGTCATCAGCTTTTTCACGAGTGGACCATCTTATATGCGTAAACTCAGTATTGATTATACGAATTTGAAAACACTCAAAAACTAGTGCTCGATTTCCCTATAATCGAGATCCACTATCAGTCGCGAAAAAACTGAGTAAAACGGGGTATTGGTCTATGGCGGTTTCCGCCTCGTTTTGTCATCGATTTTTGATGAGTCGACCTGTTGTATATGTAAACTCTTGTGATTGATTATATAGAATTTGGGAAAACGCTTCAAAAACTAGTGCTCGATTTCCCATAATCGAGATCCATTATTAGTGCGAAAAAGCGAGTAAAGCAGGGTATTGGGTCCTATGCGCTACGCTCGTTTTGTCATCGCTTTTCACGCGATCAGTCTTTCCTATATCGTAAACTCAGTATTGATTATACAGAATTTAAAACGCTCAAAAAATAGTGCTCGATTTCCCCATAATCGAGATCCATATTAGATGGCTAAAAAGCGAGTAAAAGCGGAGGGTATTGGCTATCGAGGCTACCTCATTTTTCATAGCTTTTCAACGAGTCGACCACAATTGTATGTGTAAACTCTATTGATTATCTGAATTTGAAAACGCTCAAAAACTAGTGCTCGATTTCCCTATAATCGAGATCCATTATCGATTGGCTAAAAAAGGCCGAGTAAAGCAGGGTATTTGGGCTATGCGGTTTCTTGCTCGTTTTTCATCGACTTTTCACGAGTCACCTTGTTATATGTGTAAACTCGTATTGATTATACGAATTGCCCCAGCTCAAAAAACTAGTGCTTGATTTCCCCCTATAATGAGATCCATTATTGATGGCTAAAAAGCGAGTAAAAGCAGGGTATTGGCCTATCGTCTTTTTGCTCGTTTTGTCATCAACTTTTTGATGTGATTAGTCCTGCTATATGTGTGGGAACTTCAGTATTTATTATGCGAGAAATGACAACGCTAAAAAACTGTCTCGATTTCCCCATAATCGAGATCCATTATCGATGGCTAAAAAAGCCCCCTGAGTAAAACGGGGTATTTGGCCTATGTGGCTTTCTGTTTTGTCATCGAACTTTTCGACATGATCGATTACGCTATATGCATAAACTCGGTATTATCCATGCGAAAGTGAAAATGCTACGAAAAACTAGTGCTCGATTTCCCCTCCCATAATCGAGATCCGTTATCGGTGGCTAAAAGCGAGTAAAAGCAAAAGGGGGTATTGGCCTATGCATTCTACGCGTTTTGTCCCGTCAACTTTTTGATAATCCGCGGATTATACGTTTTCATTAGTCTTTTTATTGGATTTCGGGTACTTTTTGTTGCATTTTGACTGAATTGTTGTTTTAATTCTTTTACATGTTCAGTTTTCAGGGTTAAAATGGACATTTTGAGCAAAATAAGGACAAAATTGGAAGTTTTGACCCTAAGTTAGCTTGGATCTCGTTAGAAGAGTTCTCAAGCATGGACAAAGCACGATGAGGCTTGTTCCCAAAGGGAAAGAGCACCGAGAATCTAAGAAGAAAGCAAAAGAAGCAAGTAGAGTGGCGGCTTCAGAAATTCTTAACCTTTCAAGTAAGGCCGCCCTGCCGAGAAAAATTTGTCCTTTCCGCCGCGGCCCGAAGTATGGCAGTTTAATACGAACAAGTCGAGGCTTTCGGTGCGGCGGCGACATTGAATTTTCAGCCCCTTTTGTTTTACGGATACGCTTTACGTTGCGCGTGTTTTTCTTAGAAATTTAGGGTGAGGTATAAAAAGAAAAAACTTAACCTTTTTGCCCTTTTGAGTCGTGGAGAAGTAGGTTAGCAACTTTTACATTGTTTTTGGATTAATCTTAGAGATTTTTAGCAATTGCAAGGGGGAAGAGTCGATTTTTGAACCAAAGGATTCATCAATTAGGGGAGATTTCTTGTCCTCTCTCTTACTTTTTCATTATATTGAACTTGATTATTTTCGTTTTTCTTAATTGTAGTGTTAAATTAGCTATGAACTAACCCATTTTGGGTTAGGGTTTTGATTGTAATTTGGATTTCTAATGGGTTAATTATTGATCATGTTATATTCATATGACTATGTTTTTGATTGTGTGTTTACTCTCGAATTTTAATGCTTTATGTGATGAACATGATGAGATTGAGAAATGAATCATGTTATGCTTCTTGGGTAATCCCACCATTATAGTATTGGATGCTAGAGATAGATTCAAGGGGAAAATTAATGAAATCATTGTAGGATTCTTATGCTTAATGAGTTTGGAATTGTTAACCTTCAAATTGTTGGGTGCGAGAAGGTTAAAAAAGGAAGAATAGGAAAACATAGCTCGAGAAGGTATGTTTTTAACACCTTAGTGAGTTCGGTTTACAATCCAATGCATATGAATGTGAATGTAGTGTAATTTTAGGTTTAACCCATAAAAATCCGAATGAAGTCAAAACCCTACCCGTTTTACTTGAATTGATTTTCGAAGTTTTCATTTTGCAATTTTTAGTTGAATTTTAGTTTAAAAGTTATTGTTCGGATTAGTTATAATTAGCTCCCATCAATCCAAAGATTTTGATTGCTCCAACTTGAGACAGAGAATACTTAGTGGTTAGGGCTACAATCCTCGTGGGAGGGGCGATCTCTACTCATCATTATATTACTTGATGCGATTAGTATACTTGTTACATATTGCATGTTGTAGGAAACACACATCAAGTTTTTGGCGCCGTTCTTGGGGACAGGTTTTAAGTTAACATTAAGTCTTTACGTAGTTAGCTAGATTGGAGTTTTTATTTTTGTTTTTAATTTTTAGTTTTATTTGTGATCTCACTTTCCTTCCTTCATTTCCTTTGTTTTTTTGCGGCCCTTTATGCGGAAGAAACGAGACGTCAACCAGTGATCCCTATTGATCTTGAGCTTGAGAGGACCATTAGACGGACGTAGTAGAGAGAAGAAGAAAGAGAGGATTTAGTTGTAAAGAAGTGAAGAAATAGTTGTTGAAATGGTCGAACCCTGTGAAAATGCAGGGACAAAACCTAAGGGAATTTTCAAGGCCTTCCCACAGTGAATGGTAGTGGGTCGAGCATTACTAGACCTACGGTGCAAAGCAAACAACTTTGAGATCGTTCGGCAATCATCCGGATGATCCAGGCAATGGGCCTTAGATTCAATGGTGACTTGAAGGAAGATCGGATTAGCACATTGCAAATTTCTTGGGAAATTTGTGACACCTTCAGTCAAATGGAGTGTCGGATGGCGCTAATAGGCTGCGATTATTCCCATTCTCATTGGGAAGATAAAGCCAAGGGGTGGTTAATGGCATTACCACGGGAACTATAACAACTTGGAATGATCTAGCACAGTAAATTCCCTTACCAGTTCTTTCCTCCCAACTAAATCAGCAAAATTGAGAAATGGTATCACATCATTTCTACAAGATGATTCCAGTCATTGTATGAGGCTTGGGAGAGATACAAAAAGGAGTTAATGAGGAAATGCCCTTTACACCATGGTTTACCAGCCCTTTGGCTTCAAGTCAAACGCTTCTACAATGGATTGATGAGTAATGTACAAACCATGGTAGATGCGGCTTCGAGGGGGCCAATTGCGAGAATAAGACACGAGGGAAAGAGACTATGAGGGGGTTGCTTAGGTTCGGCAAGCAACACTTATCAAAAGACCAAATGAGAGAGCCACACCAAAAGAAATCTTTGGGTCTTCATGAAGTTGATGCATTCACCCAAAGGCCATCTTAGTCAACTCCACGGCACTTTAAGAACAGGTTCGGGGAACTATACAGGGTAAATCTATTCAAGCACCTCAACTAACGTGTGATTTTTGTGCGGGGAGGGGAACCATGTGAGCAACCCGAGTGTCAAGTTGGGAACACATTTGCTTTTGTCATCTTCATCAACCCGGGAGCAGTGAACTACTTGGCTGGGTAATTAAGAAGGGAACAACCCAAACAACCCATACTCAACCACATACACCCGGGGGTGGAGAAATCATCGAACTCGGCTGGAAATCGGTATTCAGCAAAATAACCAATGGAACCCAGGAAAGAACGCTTCAAATAACCAACCCAGGGGGTGAATAACCAACTCCCGGGAGATCAAGAAGTGACAAAGTTGGAAGATATATTTGGAAAATTCATGGGGCAAAAAGGGAGACCACAGGGATTTATGAGTGAGACGAGGGACCGAATTTTAGAAATCGGGCGTCCAGGTTAGAGTCTTGAGGGTACAAGTGGGCCAATTGGCCAAGAAATTGAATGAGGGGAGACCCACGGGGTTCCCTTACCAAGCATACCCGGTGACCAACCCACGTGAGCAAGCTAACGCCATCACTTTAAGAAGTGGGGATCGGCCTTTTGGAAGAGGTAGAGCGAGCTACCAAGAAGGTTGAAGCAACCCTTGGAAAGGAAGAGTCGGATGAAGAAATTGATGAAGAGATAGTTTGCTTTGAAGAGAAACCAAGTGGTTTGGAGGAAGAAGAAAAAAGAAATGAATGAATGAAAGGCAAAAAGTTGAAGGAGAAATTGCCATTCCCGAGATACCACCTGAGTTGGCACATCACACCTCACCCGTGCCTTTTCCAGGGATTGAAGAAAAAGAATGTGGGATAAGCAATTTTCAAAGTTTATTGAAATTTTTTAAAAAATTGCACATTAATATTCCTTTTGCATATGCATTACAAGAGATGCGAGCTATGCAAAGTTCCTCAGGAAATCTTATCGAACAAAAAAATAAGCTAGGACGATGAGGAAAGCGGTGATGCTCACGGAGGAATGTAGTGCCATCCTCCCAAAAGAAGTTACCTCCAAGCTTAAGGATCGGGGAGTTTCTTGTTCCTTGTATTATAGGGAAATATTACATTTGATCGTGTTTTGTGTGATCTAGGAGCTAGTATTAATTTGATGCCCTTTTTTGTTTTCGGGAGATTGAAAAATGGGTGAGTGAAGCCAGCGACCATGTCGTTGCAACTAGCGATAGATCAATAAAACACCCTAGGGGGATAGTAGAGGATGTGTTGGTGAAGGTGGGGAAGATAATTTTTCCAGCAGATTTTGTGGTGTTGGACATGGAAAGGATAAGGAAATTCCTCGATTTTGGGCGACCATTCTTGCACAAAAAGGGGGAGAGCACTAATTGATGTACAGGAAGGAAAGTTACTTTTGCTTGAGGTTCAAAGATGAACAAGTGACTTTTAATGTCTTTGAGCGATGAAGTTTCGACAAACAGATTCATGTTTTTAGTGTAGATGTGGTGGACAAATTGGTTGAGGAATCCATGGAAAAAGAAAAACACACCACGATTACCTCTAGAAGCTTGTATAGCAATCAAAAACGAATAGAGGTAGAAGAGTCGGGAGAGGAATGATTGTGCTAAGATGTTAGAAGCACTTCAACGATTGATGAGAGTCAAGATGTAGAATTTGAGGAGTTTGATTTTGACAAAGAGAGGAGAAGGAGAAAAAATGAAGAACCTCAAAGCTTGAATTGGAAACCTTTACCTTCCAACCTCAAATATGCTTATCTAGGAGACTCGGGAAACTTTTCGGTGATTATTAGTTCAGATTTGAGTACATTAGAGGAAGAGCGGTTGATTAGGGTGTTAAGGGAACATAAGCTTTAGCAATTGGATGGACAATCTCGACATTAGAGGTACCTCGCCATCATTTTGCATGCATAAGATACTCATGGAGGATGATTTTAAGCCCCTAGGGTACAACCCACAACGGAGATTGAATCCTTTGATGAAGGAAGTGGTGAGAAAGAAGGTGGTAAAACTCTTAGATGCGGGAATCATTTTATTCTATTTAAGATAACCCATGGGTGAGCCCGTTACAAAGTGGTTAGAAGAAGGAGGTATCTCGTGGTGAAAAATGAGAGTAATGAGTTGATACCAACGGGGAGGACGGTGACGGGCGGAGAGTATGCATCGACCACCGTAAGTTGAATGAGGCAACAAGGAAGGATCACTTTTCATTACCTTTCATTGATCGATGTTGGAGAGATTGGTAGGATGTAAACCCCACCGATAGTCTTTTCCTTTTACCCGTGTTAAGTTAACTACCATGCACATGCCTTAGGGGTAAAGTGGTAAAGAATAATGATATTTTGTTGGCTTGACAAGATAAAGATGACCGAAGGATTAATGAGTAATTAATAGACAATTTTTGAGGGCAAAAGGGAAATAATGTTATAAGACATTAAATGCAAAAAGACAAATGTCAAATGAATAATTTTTAGCAAAAAAAAAAAAAAAAAAAAAAAAGAAAAAAAGAAGATATTAGGTGACAAGAGTCCCGGCCAACATGTCTTCTACCACTTTTTTCATTTCTTTTCTTCAAGTTTTTCTACAAAGCTTCCATATTTTTCTTCACTTCTCCATTAAAGTTTCAAGTCTTTTAGTTGCAAATCTCTCAAGTGTCTTATATTTCTCCCTTTATTAAGGATATTAGGAGGTAAAGTTCAACTCCTTATCTTATATAAATATTGTGTATTTCAAGTTATTGAAATTTCCTTATAATTTATGTTAGGATAAGGGTCAATTGGAGATAAGGAGGAGGAAATTTGCAAAGGAGTGTGGTTTCTTGACATAAGGTAAGGAAACCTCCCTTTAATAGGAAATAAGAATTAGGTTTCTAGGGTTAGTATTAGGGAACCTTAATTCTTGTCACACAATAGCAATTGAGCTTAGTTTGATGCTATAATTGATGGATTTATATGTGAATTGTAAAAACAATGAACTTTGATGACAATCAATGGAATTAGTTGTGACATGATTTTTTTAACATATTACAAGGGAGGTTATTAGTGATCCATTTAACATGTTTTCACAGGGGGGAGAATGGTTAGGAAGGTTAGGGAGTAAGTGGAGCTAAATAGGTAAGGAAAAAGCCCTAAAAATAGGCATGTTACCATGGTTGCCCTGTCACAGCCGTAACTTTATAAGTGATTTTTGGGCATCTTAACGATTGAACTGGGTTGAGACCTAAACATAAAAGTTGTAGCTCTATCTCTAAGCTTTAAAACGAGACTAGGATCACATCAATCCGATGTGTGTAACTCAAGTTATGCCTTTTTGAATCTGACCTGTGCAGAATGATTGATTCCAAGTATGGAAATGATGCTTAAAGGGTTTTGAAGTATGTTTGAATGAGTGATCTTTATGATTATTTAGTGATTGTATGAGCATATATAGTTGATGTAATGAATGACCATGGAGGTTACGTGTTATATGTTATGTATCACTAATTATGAGCTTGTGTATGTATAAACAAGCCTAAGTACGATATGTTTTATGAATATCTTATGCATCCACAAAATGGCCATGATGAAATGATATGTTCATATATGGAAAGTGTATGTTTTTTTTAGAATAAAGCATGTCAAGCATATTAATGATGAAAAAGTGGGACTTGATCCCAAGTTTGAGCAAAAATACTTCCAAGGTACATAGACATGCATTTTTGTGAAGGGAAAATGATTTGTAAATGTTATGGAAAATGTTGGCATGTTATGGGGAACTGAGCTCACTCATGCACATGTCTAGACCCGAAAGAAATGAACACCATAGCGTATGACCATGGGGGACTGTGTTATGTTGGCTTAGCTCATTGGCCAAAGGTTCCGTAATCCATGCCTCAACTTAGTCCGATCGTTAAAAACAAGTAAAAAGGTTTTCAAAGAAAAATTTATTTATACATGCATGACATTGATGTGCATTATTCATGAACATTAAAAAAGGAAAGCATTGCGTGAATTATATTATGCATTATGATATGGACTGAATATGCTATGTTATATTACTTTTATGTTATAAATGTTTGGTTCATGTACAAGTAAATAAGATGCTTCCTAAGTTTAAGAATGTTACATAGGGTTAAATGATCTATACCCTTCTTATCCGAGTGATTAGCACTCATCCCCTTAGTTTCCATGTTTTGTAGGTAATGGTTAAAGCGGTAGCCCAGAGTGGTCTGTCAAGGATGCGTGGGGCATGCATGTTTGTTCTAGCTAGACTTATAATGTTATATAAAGGATGTTGCTTTTTGAATTTAATGTGTATAGTTTAATGTTTATAATCTAAGTTTTATGAAATAGTAAATATGTTTTGCTTATAAATGATGGGAGATATTTTATAGTTGCTTCGCTATTAAAACAATTGATGTTGTTATTTTCTTTAAACCATATTTTTCATATATAGTCATGTCTTGATAGGTTGATTAAGAAAGTGATATAAAGGAGAGGAGGAAGTTTTTATTTATTTATTTTTCATATAGTACATGTTAATAACAGGGATTTACGTTTTTAAAATACCACAACCTTCAGGGCGTGAATTCTCTAATTTTCCATCCCTAATGGAATACTTAGAAGGGTTACCCGGCGGAAGGGGGTGTTACACTTGTATCGAGCACGGCCTTCGGTACTTAAGAGAACGTATTCTATTTTTATGGAACTAGATTATTATTTTATGCAGTTTTTGTATGTCCCTCATGCTACATTGACATGCCCTCTCAAGTTAGCTACTTTGTAAGTTTTTCCGTTACTTGTTTAAGTTTAAGTTGATGAACTAACGGAGTTTGTTCATTTCTTTTGATTCCATAAGTGTCGGGGATGAGTCGAAGAAACTAGATCCGGGCGAGGTAAGGGGACTCTAACTCCACCTGTAGGTACCAATCCAAATGTTACAACGGGGTTGGATGTTGCCCACAATGGAGATATGATCCAGGTAGCATAAGGGGAGGCCTTAGGTAATCAAAATATGGATGTACCCACCCTCCAAATCAGGTGCGGGGGCCTAGTTCATCAACACCCACAACTTTTCAAGCACAAGGCTGGAACCTATTTATGGGCTCCCAAGCAAGCACCCGCCACTGAACCGAGGTGGCACTATTGATCCATCAAGGCAACCGAGGAATGGATTAAAGCAAGAGAGAGGGCAATGGCATTATTTATGATGACAGGATCGAAAAAGAAAAAAGATTCGATATGCCACCTTTTTGCTACCCAAAGGGTGATGCTAGAATTTGGTGGGAATTAATGGAGCAGGACTCATAATATTGCTACTCTTACTTGGGGTGATTTTTAAAGGGGTTGTTTGATGCAGTATAGGACAACGAATATGTTGTTTGTTAAGGACTCAGAGTTTATGAATCATAGAAGGAAGTAAGGACGGCCTTAGGAGTATTCTACTCTATTCAACTCATTAGCTCGATTTGCTCTGTTATGGTTGGTACTCCTCGCGAGAATGGAGAGATTTGTAAATGGGTTACACCGAGATAGCTCGAGATGTTGTGACGAGTGCTCAACCTCCACGCAATATATGGTGAAGCCCTTGATCGAGCCCAATCACCGCGGTATGTATGTCAATGAGCGCTTCAACAATCCAAACCAACTGGTTGTCGCAAATAATCTTCTTCGTAGCCACAAGAGTAGTGATAAGCCCTCTCCTTTGCCAAAGGAACAGGTAAGAACAAAGAAGAACTTTCAGCCTCAGGGTAAATAAAAAAGAATTGGAAGGGTAAAAAGGCAACACGAAGAAGAATAATCTCCCTTATTGTCGAAATGTGGCAAGTAGCATAAAGGGAATGTCTAATGGGGGAAAAATGTGTTTTTCAAGTGCAAACAACCAGGGGCATTTGGCAAGAGATTGTCGAAATCCTCGTCCCCAGATCAAACAATTGGAGGAGCTAATGCGGAGTATTCACGTCTCTCCAAAGCCAAGCGTAAAGTCAACCCATCCGCCAGGCTTAATAGTCGGCTTATATTTCCCACTGCCCATTATATGCTTTAATTGACTCAGGGAGCTACCACTCTTTTTATTTCATATGGAGTTGTTGAAAGGTTAGGATTAAAAGCCTAATAAAGTGGAACCAGTCTTAAAGATAGAGTTGCCGGAGATGGGAAAAATGTAGTAACTAGTGAGGTTCTCGGGGAAACAATAGTTATTGATGGACGAGTTAAAGGTTGACTTGATTATTTTTTCATATGCCCGATTTTGATGTTATCCTAGGCATGGATTTCCTAGGTAGGTATGGGAGGCAGATATGCATGAACAAAAGGGTTAGATTTAACTTAGATAATGGGGATAAGTTTAATTTTGGAGAGTTCGCGTATTAGCGGTATGATAAGTGCCATCAAAGCGAGGAAGATGTTGAGAAAATGATGTATGGGGTACATAGCTCATGTAGTGAATAAGGCAAAGACTCAAGTCTTTAGTGTGTATGATGTGCGTAGTTCGGGAATTTGTGGATGTATTTCTAGGGCAATTACCGGGTTTGCCTCCGAAGGGAAAGGGAAGTAGAGTGTTGTATAGGGAATTGGATACAGTGACGCACCAATTTCAAAAGCTCGTATAGAATGGCTCAACATAACTCCAAGGAAGTTAAAGAAGCCAAAGCTTCAGGGGAGTTATTAGATAAAGGTTTTTATCGACCTGGAGTCATTCACCATGGGGTGCTCAATCGTTTGTCAAGAAAAAGGATGGATCCTCCCGGATGTGCATAGATATCGGGAGGATTTGAATAAGGTGCAGTGAAGAATAAATATCCATTGCCTCGTATTGATGACTTATTTGATCAATTACGAGGTGCTTCGTGTTCTCCCCAAAAATTGATTTGAGATCGGGGCTACCATCCCAAGTCAAAATTGCAAAAGAATGACATTCGACGCCTCCGAACTAGGTATGGACACTATGAGTTTGTTGTGATGCCTTTTTGGCTTGACCAATGCATGAGTAGTATTTATGGACTTGATGAATGTTTGGGCCCTTTTCCATGGAACTTGCCCTTTAGATAAGTTTGTTGTGGTGTTTTATAGATGATATCTTGGTTTTACTCTAAAACAAATGAAGAACATGCGAACATTTGAGGTTTGTATTGCAAAGATTAAAGGGGAGAAGCAATTGTATGCCAAGTTCTCCAAATGTGAGTTTTGGTTAGATCGGGGTAATGTTTCTTGGTCATGTGGTTTCCAAGGAAGGCATATCAATGGATCCTAGTAAGGTAGGACGTACTTGAATGGAAAGGCCAAGCGGCGGAGTGAAGGAGGTGAGGAGTTTTCTAGGCTTGGGTTTTGGGTATTATAGAAAAATTTGTGCAAGGGTTTTGCTAAACTTGCTCGTCCCACTCCCGGGCCCTTTGCTTGGAATTACCAGGGAATGAGGAACTCCTTTCGGTGGGACATTTATGTGAAACGAGTTTCCGAGGTTAAAGAGGGAGATTGACCCACGACTCCCATTTTAGCTTTGCCCGAGGGAGGTGTAGATTATGACATTTATACGATGCTTCACATAGTGGTCTTGGGGGCGTGATTGATGCAGGTAATGGGAAGGTAATAGCCTATGCCTCTAGGACAACCTTTTGAAAGATTATGAACTAAAGGTACCCCACACATGATCTAGAATTGGCAGCCAGGTGTTTTGCCTTAAAAATCAGTCATTACCTATATGGAGTCAAGAGTAATATTTACCACGGACCCACAAAGAGTTTAAAGTATTTCTTCACTCAAAAAGAGTTGAATATGAGGCAGCGAAGATGGTTAAAAGTTAGTCAAAGACTATGATTGTGAAATCAAGTACCATCGGAAAGCTAATGTAGTAGCAGATGCCTTAAGCGGGAAAGGGTTCCTGTATTCCCAGATCCCACGGTACAAAAAGGAGTTTGCAGGCAGAAATTCTTAGGGAGGAAATTGAGGTTGTATTTGGGAGGATGTGCTAGATTGGAAGTCCAAATCTGCTTTAATGGGAGGAGATCAAAGAAAAACAAGTAGTTGATGATTCTTGTAAGGAAATCTACGGGCGAGTAAATGAGGGCAAAGGGAGAATGATTTTAGAGTAGTGAATGGTATCGGGAAATCTCGAGATAGGTTGTGTGTTCCTCAGATGGAGAGCTAAAGAGTAAAATTCTTAGAGAAGCACATTATACACTTTATACAGCCCATCTGGGAGGGCGTAAAGATGTACCAAGATTTGAAGAAAAGCTACCCCCGGTGGTCGGTATGAAGAAAGATATCGGTGATTATGTGGCTAAATGTTTAATTTGTCGGCGGAGGGTTAAAAGCGAACACCAACGACCATCGGGATTACTACGACCTCTTTAGTATTCCTAAATGGAAATGGGAAGACATATCTATGGATTTTATTGTTGGCCTCCCAAAGAGTACAAAAAGGTTATAATGCGGCTATGGGTGATTGTGGATAGACTTACTAAAGTCGGCCACCACTTCCCTACGATGAAGGATACAACTACTTGAATCGTTAGGGTCAAATTTATGTAAAAGAAATTGTGAGGTTGCATGGTGTGCCCAAGCAGGTAGTGTCGAGATAGAGATTCAAGATTTGTTTAAGCCTTCCTTGGCATGGATTACAAACGGCGCTAGGTACAGCTAGCTTTTAGTACGGCCTTTATCATCCCCCAACAGATGGCCAACGGAGAGAACCAATAAGGTGATTGAAGATATGTTACGAGCTTGATTGTATGGATCATAAAAGCGACTTGGGAGGGTGATATAATTCCATTAATGGAATTTGCATATAATAACAAGCTTATCGCTAAACTTATCCGTATGGCACCATATGAAGCTCTATATGGAAGAAAATGCAGATCACTTTTTGTATTGGGATGAAGTAGGAGAGAAGGAGTCTTTGGTTCAAGCCTTAGGACAGAAATGACTCAAAGATGATTGAAGATATCAAGTTAATTAGAGAGAGAATGAAACAAGCCCTAGGATCGCCAAAGAGCTATGCGAGACTTGAAGGGAAAGAAGGTGGGAATTTCAAGTAGGGGACAAAGTGTTTGTTAAGGTTGCCCCATATAAACATGTTATGAGATTTGGTAGAAAAAGGAAAGCTTGCTCCCACGATATATTGGTCTTTTGAAGTACTAGAAAGGATTGGGAAAGTAAGCTTCTGAGACTTGCATTACCACTAGAGCATGGAACAAGTGCATAATGTCTTCCATGTGTCATTGTTACGTAAGTACATAAATGATCCTTCTCATGTGTTACAAGTTGAGGAAGGTACAATTTGAGGAGAATTTGATTTATGAGGAGCGTCCCCTAGTCCAAATATTGGATAGAAAGATTAAGAGCTTCGGAATAAAAGTATTCCCACTCGTCAAGTTCTTTGGAGAAATCACAAGGTTGAAGAAGCTACTTGGGAAGTGGAGCAAGACATGAAAGGACCGCTACCCGAGTTATTTGCTTAATTTCGAGACGAAATTCCTATAAGGAGGGGAGAAATGTAAACCCCACCGGAATGCATCCAAGGGTAAAATAGTCTTTTCCTTTTTTATGTGTTAAGTTAACTATCATGCACATGCCTTAGGGGGTAAAGTGGTAAAGAATAATGATATTTTGTTGGCTTGACAAGATAAAGATGACGAAGGATTAAGGAGTAATTAATAGACAATTTTTTAGGGCAAAAGAAATAATGTTATAGGACATTAAATGCAAAAGACAAATGTCAAATGAATAATTTTTAGCAAAAAAAAAAAAAAAAAAAAAAAAGAAGAAGAAGATATTAGGTGATAAGAGTCGGCCAACATGTCTTCTACCACTTTTCATTTCTTTTCTTCAAGTTTTCTACAAGCTTCCATATTTTCTTCACTTCTCCATTAAAGTTTCAAGTCTTTTAGTTGCAAATCTCTCAAGTGTCTTATATTTCTCTCTTTATTAAGGATATTAGGGAGGTAAAGTTCAACTCCTTATCTTATATAAATATTGTTGTATTTCAAGTTATTGAAATTTCCTTATAATTTATGTTAGGATAAGGGGTCAATTGGAGATAAGGAGGAGGAAATTTGCAAAGGAGTGTGGTTTCTTGACATAAGGTAGAAACCTCCCTTTAATAGGAAATAAGAATTAGGTTTCTAGGGTTAGTATTAGGGGAACCTTAATTCTTGTCACACAATAAGCAATTGAGCTTAGTTTGATGCTATAATTGATGGATTTATATGTGAATTGTAAAAACAATGAACTTTGATGACAATCAATGGAATTAGTTGTGACATGATTTTTTTAACATATTACAAGGAGGTTATTAGTGATCATTTAACATGTTTTTCACAGGAGAATGGTTAGGAAAGGTTAGGGAGTAAGTGGAGCTAAATAGGTAAGGAAAAGCCCTAAAATAGGCATGTTACCATGGTTGCCCTGTCACAGCCGTAAATTTATAAGTGATTTTGGGCATCTTAATGATTGAACTGGGTTGAGACCTAAACATAAAAGTTGTAGCTCTATCTCTAAGCTTTAAAACGAGACTAGGATCACATCAATGCGATGTGTGTAACTCAAGTTATGCCTTTTTGAATCTGACCCTGTGCAGAATGATTGATTCCAAGTATGGAAATGATGCTTAAGGGTTTTTGAAGTATGTTTGAATGAGTGATCTTTATGATTATTTAGTGATTGTATGAGCATATATAGTTGATGTAATGAATGACCATGGAGGTTACGTGTAATATGTTATGTATTACCTAATTATGAGCTTGTGTATGTATAAACAAGCCTAAGTACGACATGTTTTATGAATATCTTATGCATCCACAAAATGGCCATGATGAAATGATATGTTCATATATGGAAAGTGTATGTTTTTTTTAGAATAAAGCATGTCAAGCATATTAATGATGAAAAAAGTGGGACTTGATCCCAAGTTTGAGCAAAAATACTTCCAAGGTACATAGACATGCATTTTTGTGAAGGAAAATGATTTGTAAATGTTATGGAAAATGTTGGCATGTTATGGGAACCTGAGCTCACTCATGCACATGTCTAAGCAAGAAAGAAATGAAGCAGTCCATAGCGTGCATGACCATAAAAAGGGGGCCCCCTGTGTTATAAGTTAAGCTTTTAGCTCTCATTGGCCAAAGGTTCGTAATCCATGCCTCGCCTTAGTCCCGATCGGTAAACAGAAAAGGTTTTCAAAGAAAAATTTATTTATACATGCATGACATTGATGTGCATTATTCATGAACATTAAAGGAAAGCATTGCGTGAATTATATTATGCATTATGATATGGACTGAATATGCTATGTTATATTACTTTTTATGTTATAAATGTTTGGTTCATGTACAAGTAAATAAGATGCTTCCTAAGTTTAAGAATGTTACATAGGGTTAAATGATCGATACCCTTCTTGGAGGTGATTAAGCACTCATCCCCAATTAGTTTCCATGTTTTGCGGGGAGGGGTAATGGTTAAAGCGGTAAGCAGTGGCGGTCAGGAGGCGTGGGGCATGCATGTTTTGTTCTAGCTAGACTTATAATGTTATATAAAGGATGTTGCTTTTGAATTTAATGTATATAGTTTAATGTTTATAATCTAAGTTTTATGAAATAGTAAATATGTTTTGCTTATAAATGATGGGAGATATTTTATATTTGCTTCGCTATTAAAACAATTGATGTTGTTATTTTCTTTAAACCATATTTTTTCATATATAGTCATGTCTTGATAGGTTGATTAAAGAAAGTGATATAAATGAGAGGAGAAGTTTTTATTTATTTATTTTTCATATAGTACATGTTAATAACCTGGTGGATTTACGTTTTAAAAATACACAACCTTCTAGGCGTGAATTCTCTAATTTTTCCATCCTAATGGAATACTTAGAGATACCCGTTGGAGGAGGGGGTGTTACATAGGACATGCCTATTATTGTTTCCTAGATGGGTATTAGGGATATAATCAAATTGCCATAGCTCGAGGATCAAGAAAGAAAACGACCTTCACTTGCCCCTACGACACCTTTGCCTACCGAACCACTGCTGAAGGATGCCTTTTTGGATTATGCATCATTTGATAAAGTTTGTCTAACTAATCTTTCTTTTGTTTTGCAGCGATGTAAGGAGACGGGGAACCTGGTGCTTAATTGGGAAAAATGTCACTTCATGGTCCAAGAGGGAATAGTGCTCGGGCATAGGATCTCAAGGATGGAATTGAAGGGGGTTAATCGAGCAAAGACAAGTGATCAAGAAGTTGCCACCACCATCAAATGTCAAAGCGTCCGGAAGTTTCCAGGGGCATGCGGGGGGTTTCCCTTTTACGAGCTTCATTAAGGATTTTTCTAAGATTTCTAAACCCCTTTTGCAATTTATTAAATAAAGATGTTGTTTTTGACTTTACGATGATTGCATGCATGCCTTTATAATTAGAAAAGATTATTAGTATACGCACCTATTATTGCGGATTCCCGTTGGGGACTACCCTTGAATTGATGTGTGATGCTAGTGATTTTGCTTTAGGGGGTAGTTTTAGGGACGAGAGGGAAAAACAAAGTGTTGCATGTAATTCAGTATGCTAGTAAAACACTCGTTGATGCCACAATTGAATTATACCACCTGAAAAAGAATTGTTGCTTGTAGTTTTTGCTTTTTGACAAGTTTCGTTCTTATTTGTTAGGTGCAAAGGTGATCGTCTACACGAGACCATTCAGCATTGGTGTCTGTCATAGGCAACCAAGATTAATAACCTTTCTAACCTAACTACTAAGCGTTAAATAGGGTAAGCAAGGGAATCGATCCCACAAAGAGTTTCTTTAGCCAAATTTTTCGATTATGTGAACAAGTAGGGGTTTTGGGGGAAAGGGTAAAAACAAAAACAATCTCGGAAAAAACAAAAACAATTCAAATCGAAAATCCCAATCAAAATAACGGAACTTGGTCTCTGTCAACATCCACCATCGGAATCTTACAAGCCCGATCATTGATGCACAAATAAATCAATTCTTGCTTTGAATATTCACGGGTTGGAACTATTTTCCTATCTCTCCTTAATTGTAATTAATTAAGGAAAAACAAGTGATCTTAATTAATCTTACCATTAAACAACCCTAGAGCAAGCGCTAAAGATTTAATCTAATGACATATCTAATGACCGGCCTTAAGAATTAGAGAAATCGATGAAGTAAACAACCCTAGACAATGCTAAAGATTTAATCTAATGACAATTTTAAGAATTGGGGTTAGAGAAATCGATGAAGCTAAACAACACAAACACAGGCGGTTGTATTTAATTTAGTTGAATGTTCCTCTTAAGATTACTAATTCGACGCAAGCAAATTATTAACCCTAATTGCTTCACAAGTTAGAGGGGATCAAACAATTACGGATTTGATATCAAACTTAGTAGTAGATTGCAACAAATAATCCACTAGTAGGCCTCTAGTAATTAAATGCATCAATCATGAAGATATGCATAAAATAACATTCAATACTCAAACACGAAAAATTGAACACTAAAAATAAAATAGATTAGATCTCACAGGCCTTGGTTGATTCGAGATCTCGTTTCCTTCTTTCCTTCGACCTTAAGTTACAACAGTTTAGCCGCTCATGGCCATAAACAAAAAACTCCAAAAAAGAAAGAAAAATTGCAGAGAAGAAGAAGAGAGAGGCGTGGTCCTTTTTAAAAAACCTAATCTCATCCCCTTAACAAAAATCCAGGTTCAAGTATTTGAATCCCACCTCCAATCTCCTAAAAGAAATATTCTAATATCCTAAAATAACATTAATCCTAATTTAATTCTAATTACTTGATAATAAGATAAAGTCCTAAAATAAAAATAGGAAAGTGGTGATTCTGAGCTGATAACTTGCGTGCCACATGTCTCCAATAATAAATTGCCCCATAAGATTTGCATGACAAAGGCGAGAATGTTCTAGGGCGTCAGTGCAGATGAGTCAACTTCAAGCTCGATTAAAACCTTGATGTAGTGAGTATCTCTCAAAAACTCAAAACATGAAAGTTGTAGATATATTTCTTAGAGTTCCACATAATTTTGAATCATCACAATCTGAGCTCGGATGAGAGAGTTATGCACAGATTACGAAACAACGTCGAAACTGTCCGAATTCACTTAATTAGTTCGTTTTTGCAATTAACGCCTCCATTTGCATCCTAAATCAAAATAGAATAATAATGAGTATATTTAGGCAGAAAATAAGTATAAAAAGACTAGACATTAAGGGGGTAAATATGACATTTTGCATTCCCATCAAGCACTCCCGGCACTTTATTGGCAAAGCAAAGAAGCAAAACCTCGGTTGATAAGATGGATTTTACTCTGCGGGGAGTTCGAGTTGGAAATTCGAGATAAGAAGGGGTCGGGAAAATTTGGTGGCTGATCACTTGTCGAGAATCGAGAGACCAAGCAAGGGAATTGAGGAGGAAATGCCAATTACCAAAAAGTTTTTGGATGAGAAGTTGATGAGAGTGGAAAGAAGCAAGGTGGTATGCCGGATTTTGTAAACTATTTGTCGTCAAGGGAAGGGTGTTCCCAGTGGTATGACGTATCAACAAAAGAAAAGAAAATTTTTCTCAGATTTAAAGTACTACTTTTGGGAAGGAAACCTGGGCTATACGACAATGTACTGATCAAATGATACTGGAGATGTGTCCCGGAAGAGGAGATGGAGAGCATTCTAAGGCATTGTCATGAGAAGGAAGTAGGTGGCCATTTGGGGGAGCTAGAGCGCTGCCAAGGTTTTACAATCGGGATTTTATTGGCCAACCCTCTTGAGGGGATTCCTTAAGGATGATTCAAGAGTGTGACCAATGTCAACGGATGGGTAATATTTCAAAAAGAGATGAGATGCCATTGAACAACATCCTGGTGGTTGAACTTTTTTTGATGTGTGGGGGATAGATTTCATGGATCCATTTCCAAGTTCTTTTGGGAACACGTTTATCTTGGTAGCGGTGGATTACGTGTCGAAGTGGGTTGAGGCGGTTGCATTGCCAACTAATGATGCTAGGGTAGTGATTAAGTTTGTGAGGAAGAATATTTTCTCAAGGTTTGGGGTACCACCGAGCAATCATTAGTGATGGAGGATCTCATTTTGCAATAGGCAAATGGATGCCTTGTTGAGCAAATATGGAGGTGACACATAGAGTTGCAACACCGTACCCATCCACAAGCGAGTGGGCAAGTGGAATTGTCGAATAGAGAACTCAGGGGATTCTAGAAAAGACAATCAATGCATCTCGGAAAGATTGGTCACGAAGTGGATGATGCTGTGGGCATACCGACCGCTTTTTAAGACTCGATCAGAATGTCTCCATTCAGGGATGGTTTATGGGGAAAGCATGCCACTTGCGGTTGAGCTCGAGCATAAGGCATATTGAGGCGATCAAGCGGCTAAACATGGACTTAAAAGCGGTTTGGAGAAGAAATGATGTTTGACTTTGAAGCGAACTTCGATGAGTTTTGTTTAGAAGCATATGAAAATGCCCGAATCTATAAGGAGAAGACAAAAAGGTGGCATGACAAAGGGCATATCCCAGGAGAAAGGAATTTGAAGTAGCAGGGAAGGTGTTGTTGTTCAACTCCCGACTTAGGCTTTCCCGGAAAACTTAAGTCTAGATGGTCGACCATTCACTATTACGAGGTCGCATCTGGAGCAATGGAAGTTACACATGAAGATAAAGGCATGTTCACGGTTAATGGGAACGGGAGAGATTGAAGCCATACATTGATGGGGTGATGAGTTGCAATTCCATCCCAATCGGCTTGACATCCCAACTTAAAGGATTGAGAGGGGAGTCGAGCTATCGACTATAAACAAGCGCTTCTTGGGGAGGCACAAGAATCTTTAATTGTTTGTTTTTCATTTTGGTTGTTTGAATTTGTTTTGACTTCAATATTAGTTTGTATGATTTTAATGTGTGTGTTTTTGGGTGTTTCAAGTTGAGTTTTCAGCAAAAGAAAGAAATCAAAAGTCCAGGGACTTCGCCGCGCGAAACAATACTTCTTCGCGGGGCAAGAGACCTTGAAAAAACGTTGATAGTTTGTTGGACAATTTCGCCGTGAAGAATGAAAAAAATCTTTGTGCAAATTTTCCTAATGGCATTTCCCTCGCGTGAAGTAAGCCTTGTGCTCAAAGGGAAGTTTTCGCCTGGCAAAGAAAATTTCTTCGCTGCGCAAAACTTGGGAAATTTTAGGGTTCATCAATGATGAACATCGCCACGGGAGAGCTTCTTTCTTCGCGCGCGATGGTAACTTTTCTATAAATACTCACTTTTTCTTTTTTCATTCTTCCCACGCCGCCCTTGCATTTTCACTTGAGAGAGAATTTTTCAAACTTCCATCTTTTGCTTCCCTAGTGTTTTTCCAACCAATTTTTCTTACTCCATAACATTCCTAAACACCAAAACAACCCATTTCAACAATAATTTTAGCGAAAAATTTCACAAAAATTTTTTGGATCCAAAATTGGGGCTTTTGATCTAGGTTGTTTCGGTTCAATTGGTGGCGAATACTCTTTCATATTGGTAAGATCTCGAATACCCAAAGCTTTTTATTGCAAAATTTCAAGTTTTAGTTTGTAGATCAGAAGATTGTTGTTGCCGATTGAATTGTGGAATTTGGGTAAGTTTGAGTATTGATTTTGTTCAAAGAAGGGTAGTTCGTGCATTGGGTGATTGTTAGGAGTATGGGTTTTGAATTTTGGAGTGTTTGTGTTGAATTGAAAATTTGAAGTTTGGGGGTGAATTGCTAATTTTTGGAAGTGTTGGTTGTTTGTGCGGGATTGAAGTGGGTGTGTAGAACAACTAGGTCTGAAATTATTGGTTATTGGGTTATAATTTTAGAGTGAAGTTAAATCGTGAACAATGGCTGAGAGTTAAACAACCACATACGGGCAAGGGAAAAGAAAGTAAGTGCGAATATTGACAATCGGTTTGTTAATGATGAAGCCCATAAAGGTATGAAGGCGGCAATCCAAAGGAAGGATAAGGGTATCATCCCCTGAGGCACGGTTTAACCACTACTTAGGCCTTTGGACTGGAGTAGAGGGCGGCGTTGGGGACATGTTTATGAGCTCTGAGCAAGCGGGAGTACATTGTGCTACTAAGGGAGTTCTATGCCAATCTCCCAGAAGAAAGTTTGTAAGAGGGGAAGGCGTGCCATTTACGGCAAAGGCGATTTACACTTGCCGAGAAATTCTCATTGATCGGTATGTGCGGTTCAGAGATCACTGATTGAAATTTCTGAGGTTCGTAGCCTTTATTTAATTTGTTAGAAAAATTAAATAAGTGAAATTAAGTTTAAATGTTGTTGTTCGCACATATTTAAATATATTATCATTATTGTTAAATGTTAATATATATTTAAATATATATATTAATTGATTTTTAATTGAGATAATGATGAAAAATTAAAATAAATCAAATTGGGAAGTGTTTGGCAACATGGGGCGTTTGGGTTGGAGCCCGAAGCCTATTCCGTATGGGATCGGGGGCACATTGTTTTTTAAGTATAAAAAGGAAAAGTGTGTGTGATTTTTAATTAAGAGTTTTCTTTGTAAAACAAAATACACAATAGGCATCCCCTCTTTGATAACACACTCCCAAAGGCGAATAACTTTGGTGTGCCAAAATCAATTCAATTGATTTTCTTTTTCTTCTTAATCTTGAAGCCAAAGAGGATCTAGCAAATTCCCTCTTTGGTTCTTTTTAAGATTGTCTTTGTGTGGACTACGCGGGAGGGTTCGATCCTACACTTGGATCGGTAGCAAAACGTTCGTCGACAAATTTGGAGGAGCCTTCAACGTGCGTTTGTTTCTCTTAACTCATGTTGAATATTTATGCAGATTTTATTTAATATAAATTGTAAATCATACCCTTTGATCTTGGCTCATGTAACGATCCTGATATTATAATTTTTGTTTCCGGCGCTTATACGGGACCGTTTGCTGGGATTACAGTTGGTATGAGCCAAGTACGAATTTTACAATTTTTATGTGTATGGTTGATAACATGTATTTGATGATAATATGTTGCCATATTGAATCTGTGAAATCTGTCTTAAAATATGTTTTTTAAGAAGCGATTGGTCGATTAATTTAATTTGTTGATGATCCTGCTTTGGTTTGGTTTAATGCATGATGGATTTTTGTTGAGATCAATGTGTTTGATTGATTGCAAAAATCGGTTAGAAGTGTTTTTGGTTGGCTTGTATGAACAGATCCGCTAGAATCGTGGTGCGTCGCCCTTGGCGATATAATCCATCGTAAATCGTCGCCGGCGATCGTCCCTTCCGGACGAGCAGTAATGATGCGCTCGCGGCGATATAACCCATCGCGTGGCGATCGTCCCCTTCGGGACGTGGGCGCTGTCCAAAACCAATGCCACGCCGCCCAGCGATCTAACTCATCGCTGTAGTGGAGAGCACTTCCCAGGGGTGTGTAGGGGGTAAAATGCAAAGTTTTAAAACTTTTGGACCAACGTAAATAAACGCAAATTATCGGGGGTAATTGTAATTAACCCCACAAATTTCAGAAATTGATTGTTTTTGAAATGTATGCTTTGTACTTGTTTGTATATTGCATGGTGCCCGGTACATGAGCCTTAGACCTAAGGGTGAATGTTTTAATTATTTTTGGTTATGTATGGTTGTATTTTTATTAAATAGGGCTGCGTGTCTGCCTTTCTCCTCTTCTCGATGTATATTCTCTTCCTCATCTAATTCCCCCTCCCCGAATGTAAATCGAGGTTTCTAAATTATTGATGTAAAGAATTTGTATAATTATTTATTGTAAATTTAGAAAGATATTTTTGTAATGTACTTGAAGTCGGAGCAAAGGGCGAGGGGCAACCATACTTGAAGACTCAAGATTTTTATTACAGACCCTGGTGACCCACCGGGATTCCTCTCAGGCTCAGGGAAATCGGTTTAGTTGGGGCCATGTCTTGTACGTTTAATTTTGTTTAGAATGCATGCTAAGGTTGAATGTTTGATAACATGTCAAACAATGTCATTCTAACAAAGATAATAATTTGGTGAGACATTAAATAACAAACCCTCAATTAAAGTATATTAAGTCACGGAAAGCCTTCCATCACCATGGTTTTAATCAAACCACCTGCTCGTTCAAACCTTGTTCGCCAAAGGCGAAGGGTACACCTTCTTTTACCCAAAGGGGAGGTTAAAATGCATTGGAGTTTTCCCTTAATGGTGATGGGATGAGCTTAAAATGACGGTTTTGCTTGAATGCCGTTAAAGCGAAGGTTGATAAACACGCGTCATAGGCATAGTAGAGCGGATACACATATTATGGTTGTAACGTGGTGACATGTAGTGTCCACTTCTCCGATACCGAGAATCACACTTGAAAGGACGATGGCATGTACCGTCTATTGGATTGTGTGATTGGCTTGTTAGCTTTCTCACATTTGAGGTTGATAGTGGGGAGCTATCAAGCGGGTGTGGATTAAGTTTGTTGCCTACCTAATCAACTCATTTTTGGCTTGTTCAAGCCAAAGCGAAGGTTTGAAATGGGCAGGGATGGGATCTCGGTCCACCCTAGGAAAGTCAACGGGCTTTCGGAGTTAATAGTGAGGGCTATTGGCTTGAGTAAAATAGTGGGAGCTTCGTTTAATAAAAGACCATATTAAACAATAATAATGAACATGGTAATAACGGTTTACTTTTTTCTGCACTTGTAGATTCACTTAAATTTGAGCAAAAATGATCCCAACATCAATCGCGACAAATCATCGGAACCCTCCGGGAGGAGAAATGGAATGGTGAAAATCGTTGGATTCCCGGTATGAAGTATAGATAATATACTTACAAAAGCGATAGATTATACACCATTGAGCAAGCTCTATCACCTGAGCTCCGGCTGATAGTTCTATCCATGAGGACTGGTATGTATATGTGAAGCATACACATGATGCAAAAGCAGAAATGACTAGATACATTGTGCTTGCATCAATGGCACCATTATCACTGATAGAGTGCAGAAAAAATGGATTTAGCTTCTATTCTTCATTTTCTTCAAGAAATGAGAAGCATATGGTGTCTCGGCGGTTATTCGATGTAGGATGGAAGAGGGTACCAAAATTGCGATCATATACTCAAATGGACGGAGTATATGAATAAGCTTGAGATTTTTGGGATGTGGACTTAATGAAGGTTTAATGATAAACCTAATATTACAGCTTTGCCTTTACCTTCTTATTCTCAATTTGTCTATGACTTTATTGAGGAAGATAAGAAGAATACCCTTTTCCGAGCTTCGGATTTGTTGAAGACTACCGAGTCGTGGGACGTGAAAATGTCGAAACATTGACGTTGGATGAAGCAACTCAAGTGAAAAGAAGGAAAGGGCGAGAAGTTGATGGAAAAGAAGCATTGCGAAAGGAAAGGAAAGGCGTTTTGTCCTCAGCAGGGAATCCCGGTCACCCTAGGAAACATTGCAAAGGCCTTCCCTAGCAAAGGGAAGAAGAAGGTGTTACTTCGGTTCAAAGTGCGTTATTGAGATTAACTTCTCCCGTAAACATCTAGTTGGGACACAAGATGTGGTACTCACATTTGATTGATGTGTAGGAACTACGGTTTAGGGAGTAGATTGCTCGCCGAGGAGGGGAGGTGGACCTACGGTTGGAAATGAAAGCACGTCTTGCTACATTTCTTTGTAGGATCTTATCGTGCGATTGCGAGTTTCTTGGAACTTGTGGATTATTATGGTTTTTTTCTTCAGTTTCTAGAAATTATATATTTACGTGTCCACATAGGGACAAATGAGAATATTAGTTTACTAATGGATTATTGTTCTGAGGTATAATAATATTCTTTATGGGAATCCCTGTTTCATAATAATATGTTCTTAAGAAAAACAACAGGATAATCTCAAAATGACTACTATGCCAACTTTGGCAAGTTGGGAGCTAAACATACTGAAGGAATGTGGGATAGTATCACAACTCACTCCTCTTATACCCACCCCACACAATGGAGTGTCGAAAGGAGGAATAGGACTACTTGACATGGTTAGGTCCATGATGAGTTTTTAGTGATTTACTCCCGCATCGCTCGGGTTATGCCCTCTAGAGAAACGCGACTCACGTTTTGAAAGCCGAGTGTGCCGTCAAGTTCCTGCGTAGATAAGACTTCATATTAGCTATGGAGGCGAAAGGGCCTAACTTGTCTTATCTAAGGATTTGGGGTTACGAAGCTTATGTTAAGAAATTGACCCTTGAACAAGTCGGGCCTAAAATCTGTGAAATGTATATTTGTGGGGTATCCAAAGGAGACCCAAGGGGATACTATTTCTACCACCCAGAGCGCCCAAATTTTTTATTGCTCGATTCGGTGTCTTCTAGAAAATGAATATTTTCTAAGAAATACTAGTGGGAGAAAAGTAGAACTTGATGAAGTTCTAGACCACAGGGGATATACTAGATTCGAAGGGACGGGATGATGTGCCCACGAGGGAAGTGGTTGAGCATCATGAGAGTTACTCCACAACTGGATCAAAGTGAACTACCTCAAGTAGCACAGGGAGCTACGTAGATCCGGGGAGGGAGTACGCCATGAGCCCGAGAGATACGATTATCTCGTGACTCAACATGGTGACGCATCGGTCTACCAAGGACGATGAACCCCGTAACCTACGAAGGACGGCTATATCGGATCCAGGATTCCATTAAATGGCTTCAAGCCATGAAATCGAGATGGACTCCATGTACGTAACCAAGTGTGGTCTCGGGTGGAACCACCCTAAGGCGGGTAAAACCCCATAATTTAGTAAATGGGTCTTCAAGAAGAAGAAACCTCGACATGGATGGCAACGTGCATACTTATAAAGCACGCTTTTGGTTGCCAAAGGTTTCAAACAAATTCATGGCATTGACTATGAAGAAACCTTTTCGGGCGGTTGCCATGATTAAATCCATCCGGATTATGCTTGCAATTGCTTGCATATCATGACTATGAGATTTGGCAAATGGATGTCAAGCCGCTTTCCCGATCGAAACCTTGGGGAGGAGGAGGATGTGTACATGACACACCTTTGATGGTTTCGTTCTTGATAGTCAAACCAATAAGGTATGCAAGTTACAGAGATCCATTTATGGACCCTTTCAAGCAAGCTTCAAGGAGATTTTGGACATTCGTTTTGATGAAGCCATAAAAGAT
Source organism: Pistacia integerrima (assembly GCA_026225825.1). Taxonomy (NCBI): domain Eukaryota; kingdom Viridiplantae; phylum Streptophyta; class Magnoliopsida; order Sapindales; family Anacardiaceae; genus Pistacia; species Pistacia integerrima. The sequence goes on from CM047749.1 coordinate 21,285,208, forward strand.
TCGGTTTTGTTAAGAAGCGAGGAATGAACCCTGTGTTTACAAGAAAGTGAGTGGGAGCGGGGCGGTAGCATTCCCCTAGTATTGTATGTCGATGACATACAATAGATCGAATGGTATACGGGAACTTGCGATCGGTAAAGACTTGTTATCCAAGTGCTTTCTTCCCATGAAGGACTTAGGGGAAACACCTTTTACATCCTTGGAATAAAGATCTATCGTGATAGATCGTGTAGGTTGCTCAAACTAAGTCAAAGGGTACATAGACAAAAGGTATTCGAACACATTCGGTATAGAAAAATCCAAGAAGGGATTTCTTCTGATGGCATATGGTGTCTATCTCTATAAGGATATGTGTCTTTAACCACACAATGAGAGAGATAGAATGAAGAGGATCCCACATGCTTTAGCAAGTGGGATCCATCTTATATGTTGATTGATATCTAATGTGCATTCAAGGCATTTGTAGTGGATGTCAATCGAGGCTCAAAGTGAGCAATATGTTATGTACTTAGATTGATGTCTTATGTGCATTCAGGCACCTTTAGTAGAAGATATCAACTAAATCCAAGTGAATGACTTGGGTGAGTGTCAATGGACATTCTTAAGTGCTTGAAAAGGGCTTAGAATATATATACTTGATTATGGAAGAAAAGATGAGCTCACTGTAAGAGAATACGGGTGCGCTATTTCCAAACGGAAAAGGATGATTATAGTTCCCGCAATTTGGGATTACACATTTTGTCTTAATATAATTGCGGTGGTAGTAGAAAGCTCAAATTGGTGTCTTGTAGTTGGATTCTACAATTGATGCTAAGTGTCTAAGCATTTTTAATGCGGTTACCCGTGTAGGCGGTTTTGGATCAAGAAGTTCATTGCTGAACTTTGATGTGATTTCAAGCATTGCTAATCCCAAGATAGTTTGTATCACGATAACAATTTGGAGCCATTGTTGTCGAGGAATCACTTGCTCACCAGAATCCAAACACTTACTTAGTTGATTCAACTGATCAAGGATTCGATATGAAAGGGTGGGAATGTGTAGATTTGCGTTTAATACCTACCAACCCACTTATTAAAGTTTCCCTTCAGTAGTAAGCATGATGGGCACCCTTGGGGTCATTCAATGTTGAGTGCATGAATGTTAGGCCCTATAGTGCGGAGGCACTTGGGGACATCCGGTTGTTGAGGGCATGAATGATTGGCTATAGTGCAAGTGGGAGATTGTTAGAGTAGATGCCCTAGAGGGCCAATCAATTATTGTTAGAATTGACTTCTTTGTAATAATGTTCATTAGTCATAAAAAGGCATTTTATTCTATATCGCGTAAATCATTATTATTGCAATATGTATTGATATATGTCCTTAGAATGGTAGAAGCCGGTGACGAGGGTATCAAGTGTTTCAAATCTTGATAGTGAAAGAACCCTATGAGCACATATGGTGGCCATTCTAGAAACGTCGTAGGGCTGATTATTCTAACTAGCACGAGATATACGTTTTGAAAAGCCTTTATCATAGGTTGTTGAACGACTGTCCGTTTTTAAAGACGTTGATCGGGATCACTTGTCAAGGCCTTGTTTGGTGACAACTCGCGCACACGTGGGTGTTTCATTTGTAGGCGACCACACCCACAAGAAGTTCAACTTGGACCGACCTGCCCACCGTAGGATTCCATATGGATGGTAACCCCAAAGGTGTCTATGGAACAAATCCTCTAACGAATGGTGGTGCATGTGATCCTTAGACTTGAGATCACCGGGAGCGCCTTGTGCCCACGGATTGGTGTAAGTTTTGACACTAGCCTAACGCCAGCTTTTCTTTTCGTGAAGTCGCCATACGGTGGTGATTGGCTACATCAAGGAGTGTATCAAGACTATGGTGGATTGACAGAGGATTTATCACTCCCGTGCAGGGGAGGGAAAAGTTATCTCACGGCGCCCAATTCGGTATATGGCAATGACACTAAAGCGTGCCCACCAGGGATTGAGTTGTTGCTTTATCAGGTTTATAATACTGGTCATTGGTCCGGATTTCCGAATAAATAATTATCGAGATAACCCGAAGGTTGACACTATTTCTATGCCTTCGTCTCGGGTCGAGATAGCATTATGATGAAAGGATCGGTTGCCACGTAACCATATCGTTGTGGTAGCTACTTTCTTTGAATCACAGAATCTATCGGGTGGCCGTGATGCCTTGCTAGGGGCGATCTTGGAGTACGTGTATTAGTGAGACAATTAATTGGTGTTAATGTAATACTATACACTGCCGATATGATGAGAGCCTAAGGTCACACACATAGAAGACAATTTAAGATGCAAGAAGAAAGAAGGGCGTTTTCGTCTTTTTAAGAAGGCGAAAGGGTATTTTGGTAATTTCACGGTGCAATTAAATTTCTTTGAGTCGTAGCCTTTATTTAATTTGTTAGAAAAAATTAAATAAGTGAAATTACGTTTAAATGTGTGTTCGCACATTATTTAAATATATTATCATTATTGTTAAATGTTAATATATATTTAAATATATATATTAATTGATTTTTTAATTGAAGAATAATGATGAAAAATTAAAAAATAAATCAAATTGGGAGTGTTTGGCAACATGGGGGCGTTTGGGTTGGAGCCCAAGCCTATTCCGTAGGGATCAAAAGGGGCACATTGTTTTTAAGTATAAAAGGAAAGTGTGTGTGATTTTTAATTAAAGGAAAAAAGTTTTTCTTTGTAAAACAAAATACAACAACAGGCGGACCCCTCTTTTGATAACACACTCCCACCTGCAATAACTTTGGTGTGCCAAAATCAATTCCAATTGATTTTCTTTTTCTTCTTAATCTTGAAGCCAAAAGAGGATCTAGCCAAATCCCCTCTTTGGTTCTTTTAAGGATTGTCTTTGTGTGGACCTACGCCGGGAGGGTTCGATCCTACACTTGGATCGATAGCAAAACGTTAGTCGACAAATTTGGAGGAGGCCTTCAACGTGCGTTTTGTTTCCTCTTAACTCATGTTGAATATTTATGCAGATTTTTATTTAATATAAATTGTAAAATCATACCCTGATCTTGGCTCATGTACGATCGATATTATAATTTTTGTTTCCCGAAACGCATATACGGGACCGTTTACTAACAGGGGCCTATGCAAGGCTTTCTGCCTGTTTTGACTTCGCTTTTCCGACCCCCGCGATCAGCCTTTTTGCTATATGCGTAAACCTTCCGGCTTTTATTATACATAAATGAAAAAAGCTCAAAAACTTGTGCTTTCGATTTCCCCATAATCGAGATCCATTATCGATGGCTTAAAAAGCCCGAGTAAAGCAAAAGGGGTATTTGGCCTATGTCTTTGCTTTCGTTTGCCTTGACTTTTGGCCTAGCCGATTAGTTACGCTATATCGTAAACTCAATTTTATTATACGAATGAAAACACTCAAAACCTTAGGTGCTTTCGATTTCCCCATGGTCGAGATCCATTATCAGGTGGCTAAAAAAGCCTGAGGTAGAAAGCAGGGGTATTTGGCCTATGTGGCTTTACGCTCGTTTTACCATCGCACCCCGGGCCGGCCGATCGGTGTTGCTATATGTGTAAAGTTTAGTATTGATTATCACAGAAATAAAACGCTCAAACCCTAGTTCTCGATTTCCCCATAATCGGAGAATCCATTTATCGATGGCTAAAAAATCCGGAAAGTAAAAGCGAGGTTTATCGGGCTATGCACTTTACGCTCGTTTTGTCATTCGGCTTTTCGATGTTGATCGGTTACGCTATATGCCATAAACTTTAGTATTGATTGGTATAAAGAAAATGGAAAACGCTCAAAAACTAGTTGCTCCGAATTTCCCCATTAATCAAGATCCATTATCGGTGGTTAAAAACGAGTGAAACAGGGTATTTGTTCCATGCGGCGGGCTTCTCATTTGTCATCGGCTTTTTGGACGCTGATCGGTTCTCTTACATGCATAAACTCGGACTGATTATGGTAATGGACCGCGTTACAAGTGCGATTCCGATAATCGAAGAATCTATTATCGGTAAAATCCCCGGGAAGGGTGAACGGGTATTTAGCTTTATGCGCTTTCTTTTCATTTGTCATCACTTTTGGAACGTGATCTTACTATATGCATAAACTTAGTATTGATTATACATAATGAAACGCTAAAAAACTAGTGCTCGATTTCCCCATAATCAAATCCATTATCAATGCTAAAACGAAGTAAAACAGTATCGCTTTATGCAAGGCTTCAACTTGCTTTTGTCATCAAGGCTCGGACGGCGAATCAACCTCATATATGTGTAAGTCAAGGTTTTGATTACGGAGTTTTAGCCCCAGCTCAAAAACTACGGCTCGAATTTCCCATCGCATTGAGATCCATTATCGGTGGCTAAAAATCGCGAGTAAGCCCCGAAAATATTTGGCCTATGCGGCTATCTTCTTCGTTTTGTATTCCGACTTTTGATGCAATCCAATTTTGCTATATGTGTAAACTCAGTATTGATTATACATAAATGAAAAAGCTCAAAAACTAGTGCTCAATTTTTTTTTTTTTTTCCATATCGAGATCCATTATCGGTGGCTAAAAGCCCGATTAGAGAGCGGGGTATTGGGCCTCTGCGGCTCTCCTACTTTGTTTTGTCATCGACTTTTGGCCGGCGATCGGGTTTTGCTATATGCATAAAGTCAGTTTTGATTATATAGGAAATGAAAACGCTCAAAAAACTAGTGCTCGATTTCCCATATCGAGATCCATTATCGGTGGCTAAAACCAAGTAAAAGCGGGTATCGGGTTGGGCCTATGCGGCTCTCTACTTTTGTTTTGTCATCGGCTTTTTGGAACCGGCCGATCCAGTTCTTCTATATGCGTAAAGTCAGTTTTAATTATACAGAATGAAAACGGCTCAAACTAGTGCTCAATTTTCCCATATCGAGATCATTATCGGTGGCTAAAAAGCGAGTAAAGCGTATTTGGCTTTATGTGGCTTACCGCTCGTTTTGCCATCAAGGCTTTTGGATGCGATCAATCTTGCTATATGTGTAAACTAAAAGTATTGATTATAAAAAGAAAAATTAACGGTTCAAAACCTAGTGCTCGATTTCCCATATCGAGATCCATTATCTTAATTAGGCTAAAAACCCAGTAACGGTTATCGGGCCTTTAGAAGTCGCTGCTTTTGTCATTCACTTTTCCCGAAACGCATCCAGCCTTCCGTTATATGCATAAACTCGGGGATGATTATACAAAAATGACGCTCAAAAACAAGTGCTCGATTCCCATATCGAGAACCATTATCTGGCAACTAAACGATGAACGGTATTTTGGCTTTATGTGCTTCTTTCTTCGCCCCTTTTGTCAACAAGGCTTTTCAACGTGATCCAGTTTTCTATATGCATAAACTTAGTATTGATTATACGAAGTGCGCTCAAAACAAGTGCTCGATTTCCCCATAATCGAGATCCATTATCGGTGGCTAAAAGCGAGTAAAGCGGGCATTTGGCTATGCGCTATCTTCTCCATTTTGTCCCGGGTCGGACTTTTCACGCAATCAAGTTGCCATTATATGTGTAAACTCAAGGTATTGATTATACTAAAGAAATAACGGCTCACTTAGCCTTTCGATTTCCCATGTCGAGATCCCATTATCGGATGCTAAAGCCGGAGGTAAAAGCGAAATATTTGGCTATGTGGCTTAACTGCTTTCGTTTGTCATCGGAACTTTTCAATGAGGAGGTCGACCTGTTTGTATGTGGTAACTTCCAATATTGATTATACAGATTTGCCCCAGCTCAAAAACTAGGGCTCAATTTACTACGCCCATATGGAGATACGTAATTTAATTTATGTTCTTATGCCTTTAGTTGATTTTGCTAAAGGTTATTTTAAGGAAAATGTGAAGAAAATGCCTTAAACTTGCATTAAGGGTAAAATAGTCTTGTCACTCAAAATTAGTTGAAATTGTGGGGAGTGAAAGAGATAGAATTTCATGGAGAATGCAATAAATGAGGCAATATGGTATGACTAAGGGACATAGATGAAATTTTAAAAAAGAAAGTGCAGGCAAAATGGGAAACTATATATAATTTTTATGTTATATCAAATTGAAGAGTGAAACCTTAGCACTCTTACCCAAATTATGCATGCCACTTTCACCTCCTTATTCTTTCAAATTCTTCAATTCTTCTTCAAAGGAAATTCAAAGGTTTTGGGTGTTTTTAGGGGGTTGGATTTTCAATCTTAAGCTTCTATAGGTAGAATCTGCACTAAGAAGTGAATTTTAGTTTTAAAGTGTTGATTTTGATGGTTTTGCTCATAGGATTTAGAGGAAGAGAAGTTTGATCAAAGGAGATTCTTAAAGGGTTGAATTTGCTCATATCAAGGTAAGTAAATCCTACTCTAAGTGTGATTTAAGTTATGTTGTGTAGAAGAATTTTCTTTGTGCATATAGATGTGGAATTGTTGATGGATTTGGTGTTGGAATAATAATTAGAATCTATCATTGAGAAGTTGGGTTGGTGTATGTGATACTTGATGAATGTTTGGTTGAGATTTGGGAAGAGTTGAAGTGAAAATTTTTGAAGTGTGTATTTTGGGCAGATTTGGAGTTAATTATAGAGAGGTTTATTCCAAGTTTTGGTGGCCTAAAATACGAGATAGAAGTGTAGCAATAGGTATTGATTTGTGCACATGAATTATTTGATGAAATGCCAGAGAGTGCATGTATGAGTATGATTATGTGTTACTGGATGTGTTTGTAGATGGTAGAGAATGACATGTTGGCATTCCATAATGCATAATTGCATTTAAATATGTAAATTTATAAAGAATTATAAGCATGAAACCATCTACATGCATATATATTCATAAAAAAGAGCATGAAAAAGCCCAAAAATATGTTAAAGGAAAAGGAAAATAGAAATAAATGAGAATATTAAAGGTATTCAAATCTGAAATTTTACCTAAAGAAGTGTAAAAGATTAAAAAAGAGAAGGTTGTTGCGATGGGAGCCCGTGGAGGTGACATAGTCCCACATGCATGCCGCCCCTTTTAGTGGAAAGGCCGCTTAGATTTAGAAAGAAGAAATGTACAACTCTTAGAAGTTGTGTGTGGATGGAGATCCAGACCTAAGAATTAGAAGAATTCACTCACACGCAGGCTCCCAATCCATGCCTCACGGAGTTCGATCGGCAAGAATAGAAAAGAAAGAATAGAAAGAATGAATAGAAAGAAGAAAGAATAGAAAGAAATAAATAAATAAATAAATAAATAAAGAAAAAAGAAACAGAATAGCGAAGAATAAGAAAAATAGAAAAAGAAAATGCATAATTTATGCATTGTGCATTGCATCATGAATATGCATAATACCATGCTCA
>CM047749.1:21292666-21342360 GCA_026225825.1 Pistacia integerrima
TTAGGCTTTTTAAACCGAGAAAATGGGGTATTCCCAATTCATATTGGCCCCGGGTCGGGCTCGCTTTTGTCATCGCTTTTCAACGAGATCACCCCTCCACTATATGCGTAAACTCATTATTGGATTATACTAAATTTGGAAAACGCTTCAAAACTAGTGCCCGATCAAACCCCACAATCCGAAGAACCATTATCGATAGGCTTAAAAACCTAAGTAAAACGTAATATCACCATTACGCGTTTCGCTCATTTTTGTCATTCGCCCCCTTTTGACGAGATCACCCTACTATATACGAGAAACTCACTCTTGATTATTACAAAATGAAAACGCAAAAACTAGGGGGTGGCCCGATTTCCACCCACAATTCGAGATCCACTTATCGGATGGCTAAAAACCGAGTAAAACGGGTATCACCATTATGCGGGCTTGCCTCCGCTTTTGTCAACAACTTTTCGAAGAGACCTGCTGGGGCTTTATATGCGTAAAATCCCAAAGTATTGATTATATAGAAATGAAAACAAAACTCCAAAAATAGAGCTCGGAAATCCCCATAATCGTGATCCATTATTTCGGTGGCTAAAAAAACTCGAAGTAAAAACGTATCATCCCATTAGGCGGCTCGCTTCGCTTTTGTCATCGCCTTTTCAACGAGATCTGTCGCCTATATGCGGTAAACCTCCCGATTGATTATAACAAAAATGAAAACGCTCCAAAACTAGCTCCCCGATTTCCACACAATCGAGATTCCATATTCGAAATAGCTAAAATCTAAGAAATGGGCCAGGGGTATTCCCACCCATATGGGCCCCGGGCCTCTCGCTTTTGTCATCGCCTTTTTCGAGCAGGATCAATCCCTCTTATATGATAAACTCGTATTGGATACAAAAATGAGAACAAAAAAACCTCCAAAAACTAGTGCCCATTTCCACCCACAATTCATTGATTCCATTATCGATGGGGCTAAAAACCTTTTTCCGAGTAAAACGGGGTATTCCCACATTATTGCGCTTTTGCTCGCTTTTGTCAACAAACTTTTTCGATTTTGAAGATCATCGCTACATGTGTAAACTCAGTATTGATTATATAAAAAGAAATGAAAACTATAAAAAATAGAGCTCGATTTCCCCATAATCGTGATCCATTTTTATTCTAGGCTAAAACGAGAAAACGGGGAGGGGTAAAATATATCCATTATGCGGGTTTCTCTGCTTTTTGTCATGGCTTTTCACGAGATCACCCCTCCCCGCTATATGCGTAAACTCATATTGATTATACAAATGAAAACGCTAAAAACCCCTAGTGCCCGATTCACCCACAATTCCGAGGATCCATTATCTGTAGCTTAAAAACTAAGTAAAACGGGTATTCCACCCATTATGCTTTGCTTTCTCGCTTTTGTCATCGGCTTTTTTCTTTGACGAGATCTCCTTACTATATACGTAAAGAAACTCACTCTTGATTATACAAAATTGAAACGCTAAAAACCCCTAGTGCCCGAATTTCCACCCACAATCGGGAGTCCATATCGATGGCTAAAAACCGAGTAAAAACGGTTATTTCCACCATTACGCGCTTTTTGCTCGCCCTTTTGTCACAAAAGCTTTTCGATGAGATCATCCCGCCTTACATGCGTAAACTCAGTATTGATTATATAGAAAATGAAAAAACACTCAAAATAGAGCTCGATTTCCCCATAATCGTGTCCATTATTCGGCCATAAAAACCGAAAAAAGAAAACGGGGTATCAATCCAATTATGCTTTTGTCGCTTCGCTTTGTCATCGCCTTTTCAACGAAGGGATCAGTCCTACTATATGCGTAAACTCATTATTGATTATACTAAAATGAAAACGCTCAAAAACTAGTGCCCGATTTCCACACAATCGAGATCCATTATCGATAGCTAAAAAACTAAGTAAAACGGGGTATTCCCAAACCATATGGCGTTTCGCCATTTTGTCATCGCCTTTTCGACGGAGATCAAGGGTCCTACTATATACGTAAAGAAACTCAACTCTTGGATTATACAAAATGAAAACGCTTCCCAAAAACTAGGTGCCCGATTCCACCCACAATTCCGAGATCCACTTATCGATGGCTAAAAACCGAGTAAAACGGTATCACCCATTATGCGTGCTCGCTTTTGTCACACTTTTCAAGAGATCACCCTGCTATATGCGTTAAATCAGTATTGATTATATAGAAATGAAAAAACACTCCAAAAATAGAGCTCGATTCCCCATTTAATCGTGATCCATTATCTGTGGCTAAAAACAGTAAAACGGTATTCCAATCCATATGCGGTTCCCCCGCTGCTTTTTGTCATCGCTTTTCAAAACCCCCGAGATCACCCTTTTGGGCCCCTATATGGCGTAAACTCGGTATTGATTATACAAAATGAAAACGCCCCTAAAAACTAGGCTCCGATTTCACCCACAATTCGAGATTCCATTATCGATAGGGCTAAAAAAATCCTAAGAAAAACAGTGTAATTCCACCATATGGGCCGTCATTTTGCCTTTGTCATCAGCTCGAGGGGCGATCATTCCCTGCTATATGGAATAAACTTCAAGGTATTGGATTATGAAATGAAAAGGGGAAAAACACTCAAAAAACTAGTGCCCACTTTCCACCCCACAATTCATGATCCATTATCGATGGCTAAAAACTCAGTAAACGGGGTCATTCACCCATATGCGGCTTTTTGCTCGCTTTTGTCACAGCCTTTGATGAGATCATCCCTTGCTACATGTGTAAACTCAGGGATTGATTATATAGAAATGAAAACACTTCAAAAAATAGAGCTCGATTTCCCCATAATGTGATCCATTATTTCGTTGGCAAAAAACGGGGGTAGAAAAACGAGTAAATAAATATTTCCCATATGCGGGTTTTCGCTGCTTTTGTCATCGCCTTTTCAACCCCGAGATCAGTCCTCCCGCTATATGCGTAAACTCATATTGATTATACAAATGAAAACGCTAAAAACCCCCTAGTGCGATTTCACCCACAATCGAGATCCATATCTAAAAAAGGCTAAAAAACTAAAGTAAAACGGGTATCACATTATGCGTCGCGTTTTGTCATCGGCTTTTTGACGAGATCAGTCTACTATATACGTAGACTCACTCTTGATTATACAAAAATGAAAACGCTCAAAAACTAGTGCCCGATTTCCACACAATCGAGTTCCATTATCGATGGCTAAAAAACTGAGTAAAACGGGGTATTCCCACCCATACGCGGCTTTTTGCTCGCTTTGTCACAGCTTTTCGATTGAGATCACTCACATGCGAAACTCAGTATTGATTATATAGAAAAATGAAAACAACTCCCCCAAAAAATAGAGCTCGATTTCCCCATTTAAAATCGTGTCCATTATCCTTTGGTGGGGGGGCTAAAAACGAAAAAGAAAATGGTATTCAATCCAATTATTTGCGGTCTCACTCGCTTTTGTCATCGCTTTTTCAACGAGATCGATCCCACTATATGCGTAAACTCATATTGATTATATAAAATGAAAACGCCTAAAAACTAGTGCGATTTCCCCACCCCACAATCGAGATCCATTATCGGATAGCTAAAAACTAAGTAAAACGGGGTATTCAAACATACGGCTCTTCGCTCATTTTGTCATCGGGCCTTTTCGAAACGAGATCAATCCTACTATATATGAAACTCACTCTTGATTATACAAATGACGGCTCCCAAAACTAGTGCGATTCCCACCCACAATTCGAGATCCACTTATCGATGGCTAAAAACCGAGTAAAACGGGGTATTCCCAAACCATATGGCGGTGCTGCTTTTTGTCACACTTTTCAAAGAGATCAACCCCATTTGCTATATGCGTAAACTCAGTATTGATTATATAGAATGAAAACTCCCTCCAAAAAATAGAGCTTCGATTCCCCATTTAATCGTGATCCATTACTCGGTCCTAAAAAACGAGAAAACGGGAGGTATATTATTCCATATGCGGTTTTCTACCTGCTTTTGTCATCAGGGGGCTTTTTCAACGAGATCACTCCCGTTATATGTGAAACTCAATATTGATTATACAAAATGAAAAACGCTCAAAAACTAGTGCTCGATTTCCCCACCCATAATCGAGATCCATATCGGTAGGCGAAAAACTAAAAGTAAAACGGGTATTGGGAACAATATGCGGCTTTCACCTTGCTTTTGTCATCGCTTTTTCCCCCGACGAGATCACTACTATATACGTAAAGAAACTCACTCTTGATTATACAAAATGAAAACGCCTCAAAAACTAGTGCGATTTCACCCACAAAATCGAGTCCATTATCGAAAAAATGGCTAAAAAACGAGTAAACGGGGGTATCACCAATACGGGCGGCTTTGCTTCGCCTTTTGTCACAGTCTCGATGAGATTCAGTCCCGCTATATGCGTAAACTCAGTATTGATTATATAAGAAATGAAACACTCCAAAAATAGAGCTTCGATTCCCCATAATCGTCATCCACTTTTAATCGGCTAAAAACTCCGAGAAATGGGTATTCAATTCCATTATGCAATTTTCTCGCTAGTTTGTCATCCAACTTTTTCAACGAGATCATCTTACTATATGCGTAAACCCTCAATATTGATTATACTAATGAAAACGCTCCAAAACTAGTGCGATTCCACCCACAATTCCCGAGATCCATTATCGATAGGCTAAAAACTAGTAAAACGGTATCACCCATATGCGGGCTTTCGCTCATTTTGTCATCGCTTTTCGACGAGATCACTACTATATACGTAAAGAAACTCACTTGATTATACAAAAAATGAAAACGCTTAAAAACTAGTGCGATTCACCCACCCAATCGAGATCCACCTTATCGATGGCTAAAAACCTGAGTAAAACGGGTATTCCCACCATATGCGGCTTTGCTGCTTTTGTCAACACTTTTCCAAAAGAGATTCACCATGGGGCTTATATGCGACCCTCCCCAGTATTGATTATATAGAATGAAAACTCAAAAATAGAGCTCGATTTCCCATAAAACCGTGATCCATATTTCCTGGCTAAAAACGAAGTAAACGGGGTATTCCCAATCATACGGGCGCTCGCTTTTGTCATCGCTTTTTCAAGAGATCGGCTGCTTATATGCGTAAACTCAAGATTGATTATACAAAATGAAACGCCCAAAACTAGCGATTCACCCACAATCGAGATCCATTATCGATAGGCTAAAAACTAAAAGAAAACAGGTATTTTTACCATGTGGATGCGGCTCATTTTGTCATCAAAAAGTCCCCCCGACGAGATCACTACCCTATATATGGAAACTCCCACTCTTGATTATACAATGAAAATGCTCCAAAAACTAGTGCGATTTCCCCACCCACCCAAAATCGAGTCCATTATCGATGGCTAAAAAACGAGTAAAACGGGGTATCCCACCATTTTACGCGCTGCTGCTTTGTCATCATCGAATTTGAGGGATCACTCATACATGGCGTAAACTTCAGTATTGATTATATAGAATGAAAACGCTTCCAAAAATAGGAGCTCGATTTCCCATTTATCCCGTGATCCATTATCGTCTAAAAACGAAAGAAATGGGGTATTCATCCCATATGGGCGGTCGCTGCTTTTTGTCATCGGCTTTTCACGAGATCACCCCCTTGCTATATGGTAAACTCATATTGATTATACTAAATGAAAAACGCCCTAAAAACTAGTGCGCATTTTTCACCCACCCCCAATCGAGATCCATTATCGATAGGCTACTAAAGTAAACGGGGTATCAAACATTATGGCGGTTTCCGCTCATTTTGTCATTCAGCCTTTTCCGACGAGATCATCCTACTATATATGTAGAAAACTAACTCTTGATTATACAAAATGAAAACGCTCAAAAACTAGTGCGATTTCACCCACAATCGAGATCCACTTATCGATGGGGGCTAAAACGAGTAAAACGGTATTCCCAACCATACGCGGGCTTTTGCCTCGCTTTGTTTTCACACTTTTCAGAGATCATCATTGCTATATGCGTAACTCGGTATTGATTATATAGAAATGAAACTCTCAAAAATAAGAGCTCGAATTTCCCCATAATCGTGATCCATTACGGCGGCTAAAAACGAAGTAAAACGGGTATCAATCCATGGGCGCGCTTTCGCTTGCTTTTGTCATCAGCTTTTTCAGAAAGATCAGTCCTCCGCTATATGCGTAAACTTCAGTATTGATTATACAAATAAAACGCAAAAACTAGCGATTTCACCCACAATCGAGATCCATTAATCGATAGGCTAAAAACTAGACAGGGGTAAAAACTAGGTTCCAATATGCGGGTTTTTTCGCTCGCTTTTGTCATCGCTTTTCGACGAGATCACCCTTACTATATATGTGACCCTCCCCACTCTTGATTATACAAAAATGAAAATGCTCAAAAACTTTAGTGCCGATTCACCACCCAAAATCGAGTCCATTATCCCGGGATGGGGGCTAAAAACGAGTAAACGGGGTATCACCCATACGGCGGGCTGCTTCGCTTTTGTCACAGCTTTTTCGATGAGATCGCTTTGCTACATGCGTAAACTCAGTATTGATTATATAGAAATGAAAACACTCAAAAAATAGAGCTCGATTTCCCCATAATCGTGATCCATTATTCTGGCTAAAACTGGAAATGGGGTAAAATTCCCATCATATGCGGTTCGCTGCTTTTGTCATCATTTTTCAACGAGATCACTCCCTACTATGCTGTAAACTCAATATTGATTATACTAAATGAAAACGCTAAAACTAGGTGCGATTTCCCCACCACAATCGAGATCCATTATCGATAAAAAGGCTAAAAAAACTAGTAAACCGGGTATCCCACCCATATGCTCGCTTCATTTTTGTTTCACCCCCGCTTTTTCGACGGGGAGATCACTACCTATATAGTAGAAAACTCACTCTTGATTATACAAAAATGAAAACGGCTAAAACCCCCTAGTGTGCGATTTCCCCACACCCAAAATCGAGATCCACTTATTTCGAAAAAATGGGCTAAAAACGAAAGTAAACGGGGTATTCCCAACATATGGCGCTGCTTGCTTTGTCACACCTTTTCAGAGATCCACATTTGCTATATGGCGTAAACTCAGTATTGATTATATAGAAATGAAAATCTTTCCCCAAAAATAGAGCTCGATTTCCCCATAATCGTGATCCATTATCTGGCTAAAAACCCTTGAGTAAAACGGGTATTCCCCATCCATATGGGCTTTGCGCCGCCTTTTGTCATCAGCCTTTTCAGAGATCACTCGCTATATGGCGTAAACCTCGTATTGAATTATACAATGAAAACGCTCAAAAAACCTAGCGATCAACCCCACCCAATCGAGATCATTATCGGGAAATAGCCCCTAACTTAAAGACAGGGTACCTTACCATATGCCTTTCGCTTCGGCTTTTGTCATTCCCCGATCGAGCCGATCCAATCGGCCCCTATATGATAAACTCAACATTGATTACAAAAATGAAAACACCTCAAAAACTAGTGCCCAATTTTCAACCCCACCCAATCATGATCCATTATTTCGGATGGGCTAAAAAACGAGTAAAACGGGTATTCCCACCATATTTTGCTTTGGGGCTCCGCTTTGTTTTCACAGCTTGAAAATTTGAAGGGATTCCACCTCCCGTTACATGCGTAAACTCGTATTGATATATAGAAATGAAAAAACACTCAAAAATAAGAGTCCCGATTTCCCCATAATCGTGATCCATTTTTATCTGGCTAAAACTGAGAAAATGGGTATTCATTCCCAATTATGCGGTCTCGCTTTCGTTTGTATCAAGGGGGGGCTTTTCAACGAGATCGCCTAAACTATATGCGTTAACTCATATTGATTATACTAAATGAAAAACGCTCAAAAACTAGTGCCCGATTTCACCCACAATCAGATCCATTATCGAGAAGCAAAAAACTAGTAAAACGGGTATTCCCACCATTTTACGCGCTTTTCGCTTCATTTTGTCACGCTTTTTTCGACGAGATCTTACACCTATATACATAAAGAAACTTCACTCTTGAATATACAAAATGAAAACGCTCAAAAAACTATGCGATTTCACACCCAAAATCGAGGATCCACTTTTATCGATGGCTAAAAACGAAAGTAAAACGGTAATTCAACCCAATTTTATGCGGGGCTGCTCGCTTTTGTCACCAACCTTTCAGAGATTCAAGCTGCTATATGCGTAAATCAGTATTGAATTATATAGAAATGAAAACACTCAAAATAGAGCTCGATTTCCCCATAATCGTGATCCCAATACCTGGCTAAAACGAAAAAAGTTTGGGTAAAATCCCATCCATTATACGCGTCTTGCTTTGTCATCAGGGCCAAAACGAGGGATCCACCCTCGTATATGCGTAACTCGTATTGAATTATACAAAATGAAAACGCCCAAACCCCCTAAGCTTCATTCACCCCACAATTCGAGATCCCATTATCGATAGGCCCCCTAAAAATCTAAAGAAAAACAAAGCTAGGTATCACCCATTTTACGCCTTTCTCCC
This sequence comes from Pistacia integerrima, assembly GCA_026225825.1. NCBI lineage: Eukaryota > Viridiplantae > Streptophyta > Magnoliopsida > Sapindales > Anacardiaceae > Pistacia > Pistacia integerrima. The sequence continues at coordinate 21,301,198 of CM047749.1, forward strand.
GCCCGGCTTTTGTCATTTCGCTTTTTGAGCAGATCATCCCGCTTATATGATAAACTCGCGATTGATTACGAATGGAAAAGAAAACACTCCAAAAAACTAGTGCATTCACCCACAAAATTCATTGATCCATTATCGATGGGGCTAAAAACGAGGGTTTAAAACGGGTATTCCCAAACCCATTATTTTGCGGTTTTGCTCCGCTTTTGTCATGTCGATGAGATCACTCCCGCTACATGTAAACCCTCAAGATTGATTATATAGAAATGAAAACAAAAACTCAAAAATAGAGCTCGATTTCCCATAATCGTGATCCATTATCGTACTTTCGGGAGAAAAACGGAGGGTAAAAATAAAATATTCCCATATTTGCGGAAAATTTTCTCGCCTTTTGTCATCGCCTTTTCAACGAGATTCACTCCCGCTATATGCGTAAACTTCGTGATTGATTATACAATGAAAACGCTCAAAAACTAGGGTGCATTCAACCCCACAATCGAGATCCATTTTAATCGGATGGCCCCCTAAAAAACCTAAAGTAAAACGGGGTATTCAATCCATCATGGCTTTTCGGCTTGCTTTTGTGATCAATTTTGACGAGATCAGTCGCTATATGCTAAACTAGTATTGAATTATACAAAATAAATGAAAATGTTTCAAAAACTAGTGCCCAATTTTCACCCACAATCGAGATCCTATTATCGATGGCTAAAAACTCGAGTAAAACGGGTATTCCCAACCATTTTGCTCTCTCGCTTTTGTCATCGCCTTTTTGACAGATAGCTGTATATGCGTGAAACCCTTCAATATTGATATACAGAAATGAAAACACCCTGAAAAAATAGTGCTGATTTCCCATAATCGTATCCATTATCGTATAAAAACCGAGAAAACGGGTATTCATCCATTTTATGTCGCTTTTTGCTTTGTTTTTCATCAGCTTTTCACGAGATAAAGTCCCTTACTATATGCGTAAACTCGTATTGATTATACAGTAATCAAAACGCTCAAAAACTAATGCTCGGGGATTTCCCATCCCCGAGATCCATTTTTTATCGAAAATGGCTAAAAACCGGGAGGAAAACGGGGGTATTCCCACCATTTTGCGTGTCACTTTTGTCAGCTTTTTGACGAGGGATCACTGCTATATGTAAACTCAGTATTGATTATACATAAATGAAAATGCTCAAAAACTAGTGCCCAATTTTCTTACCCCCACCCAATCGAGATCCATTATCATGGCTAAAAACTGAGTAAACGAGTATCACCCATTTTGCACTCGCTTGCTTTTGTCATGCTTTTTGACGAGATAGTCTTCGCTATATGTGTAAATCAGTATTGATTATACAGAAAAATGAAAACGCTGAAAAAATAGTGCACCGCAAATTCATTATCGTGATCCATTACTCGCTAAGAAAATTTTCCGAAGTAAAACGGGGTATTCAATCCATTTTGCGCTTTTGCTTCTTTTTGTCATCAACTTTTCAAGAGATCCCATTCTGCCTATATGTTGAAACTAGGTATTGATTATACAGAAATCAAAACGCAAAAACCTTTTTATGCTCGGGAATTTTCCCCACAATCGAGATCCATTTTTTAATCGATGGCTAAAAACGAGTAAAACGGGGTATTCCCAACATACCCCGGCGGGTTTTTCCGCCCGCTTTTGTCATCGGCTTTTGACGAGATTCAGTCCCTTGCTATATGTAAACTGTTATTGAATTATACATAAACAAATGAAAACACTTCAAAAATAGGCGCGAGTTTCCCCATAATCGTGATCCATTATCGTGGCCCTAAAAACTGAGTAAAACGGGTATTCCCAAACATATTTTGCAACTTTTCGGCTCGCTTTTATCATCACTTTTTGAACGAGATTCAGGTCCGCTTATATGCTAAACCCTTCAGGTATTGAATTATACATAAATGAAAATGCTTTCAAAACTATGCTCCCGGAATTTTCCCACCAATCGAGATCCTATTATCATGGCCCCTAAAAACTCGAAAAGTAAACGGGGTATCCCAACCATTTTATTTTGCGGCGGGCGGCTTTCCGCGGCTTTTGTCATTCGCTTTTTTGACGCAGATTCACTCCGACTATATGTTACTTCAGATTAATATACAGTAAATTTGAAAACGCTGGAAAAAATAGCGTGCTACGATTTACCCATAATCGGTGGGATCCAAAATTATCTACGGGGGCTAAAAACTAAACAGTAAAACTATTGGGGTATCACCAATTTTGCGCTTTCTCTCGCTTTGTCCATCACTTTTTGACTGACGATTAGGTCCTGCTATATGTGTAAATTCAGGTATTGAATTATACGAAATGAAAATGAAAAATGCTCAAAAAATAGCGCTGAAAAACCGAATTTCCCATTATCGTGGGATCCCAAAATTATCTGCGAAAACTAATCCCCGACGGGGTAAATTGGGTATTAGTCCATTTTATATCGCTGCTCGCTTTATCATCAACTTTTTACCGAGACTTACGGCTATATATTGCCTCTCGCTATATGCTTAAACTCTGGTATTGATTATACATAAATCGAAAATGCCCCTCGGGAAAACTAGGTGCCCGGCTCACGGGACCCGATAGGGATCCATTATCGGGGGAATCGGATAAAAAACGAAGTAAATGGGGTATCAAACCTATTTTGCATGCTTCTCTCGTTTTCTCGCTCCTTTCAAAAAAGAGCTGATCAGAATCACCTTTTTCATGATATGTAAACTTCAATAGGTAATTATACGTTAAATGAAAACGCTGAAAAAATAGTGCTTTCGATTTGGGCTAGAGTCGACACGGTAATCAACCATTTTGGGTCTCGTCATTCTTTTGTCATCACTTTTGAGAGATTCATCCCATGCGAGAAACCCTTCGGTATTGAATTATCAGAAATTAAAACGCTCAAAAACTCGATGTAAATTACGTATTGAAAACGTCAAAAATAAGCGGGCTGGAGTTTTCCCCAATTAATCGTATCCTTAAATCGTAACGAGTAAAACCGGGTATCACCATTTGCGCTCCGTTGTTTTGTCCATTTTCCCAGCTTTTGACGAGATTAGTCCCTTCTATAATGTAAATTCGTTATTGAATTATACTGAAAATGGCTCAAAAATAGCGCGTTTATTATCGTGATCCATTACTTCTGGCCCTTATGAAAGAAAACGGGTTATTCCCATCCATTTTATGTTTCAGCCCCCTTGTTTTGTCATGCTTTTTGACCCCGAGGGATTACCGGTATATGTGTAAATTCAAAGTATTGAATTATACGTAAATGAAAATGCTCAAAAATAAAAAGCGCCGGAAAAATTCATAATCGTGATCCATTATCGGTGAAATCATGGTGATCCATTGTGGCTAAAAAATGAAAGTAAAACTGTAATTCCATCATTATTTTGCGTTTGCCGCTTGTTTTGTCAATCACCTTTTGAACGAGAATTATCCTCCGGCTATATGTGTAAATTCAGTATTTGAATTATACAGAAATGAAAATGGCCTCAAAAATAGCGCCGAATTTTCATAATCGGTGATCCAATTATCGCTAATATTTTTCCGAAAAAGTAAAACGGGGTATTAAAGGGTTCCATTTTGCGGCAAATTTCGCTTCGCTTTTATCATTCACTTTTGGACGAGATTCAACTAATTGCTTATATGCTAAACTTCAGGTATTGAATTATACATAAATGAAAATGCTCAAAAACTCAGTGCTCGATTTCCCATAATCGTGGGATCCATTATCGTGCATAAAAACTCCGGAAAGGTAAAACGGGTATCCACCATTTTGGCGCTCTTCGCTTTGTTTGTCATCAGCTTTTGAACGAGATTTAGTCCGCTTTATATGTGTAAATTCCAGTATTGAATTATGCAGAAATGAAAACGCTTTGAAAAAATAGTGCTCGATTTTCCCCATAATCGTGATCCATTATCTTTTGTGTCATCCGGAGGTAAACGGGGTATTTAAAGTCCATTTGCAGGCCCTTTTCTCTTTCTTTTATCATCAACTTTTTGAACGAGATTCAGTCATTGCTATATGCTTAAACTCAGTATTGATTATACAAAAATAAAATGAAAATGCTCAAAAACTAGTGCCCTAATTTTCCCCACCCCACAATCGTGATCCATTTTTAATCGATGGGGGGGCCCTAAAAAACAAAAAAGTAAACGGGGTATCCCGGCCATTTTGCGCTTTTTCGTTTCGCTTTGTCAATCAGCCTTTTTGACGGGAGATTAGTCTGCTTTATATGTGTAAATTCCAGTATTGAATTATGCAGAAAATGAAAACGCCTGGGGGAAAAATAGTGCTCGATTTCCCCATAATCGTGGATTCCATTTTTATCGCATTTTTACTTGGATAAAACGGGTATTGGGTCCATTTTGCAAGCCCCGCTTGTTTTGTCATCAGCTTTTTGGACGAGATTAGTCCTGCTTTATAATGTGTAAATTCAGTATTGAATTATACCCAGTTTAAATGAAATGCTCAAAAATAGCGCCGATTTCCCATTATCGTGATCCCATTATTTCGCCTTGTGAAAACCTGAGTAAAACGGGTATTAGGGTCCATTTTGCAAAGCTTTCGGCGGCTTTATCATCAACTTTTGACGAGATCAGTCATTGCTATATGCTTAAACTTCAGTATTGAATTATACATAAATTGAAAATGCTCAAAAACTAGTGCCCAATTTTCACCACAATCGTGGGATCCATTATCGATGGCTTAAAAAACGAAGTAAAACGGGGTATTCCCGGCCATTTTGCAAAAGCTCTCGCTTGTCATCAGCTGACGCAGAATTAGGTCCGCCTATATGTGTAAATTCAGGTATTGAATTATGCAGAAATGAAAACGCTGAAAAAATAGGGTGCTGATTTCCCATAATCGGTGATCCATTATTTCTATGCCTAAAACCCCCCTCCCAGTAAAACGGGGTATCGCCATTTTGCAACTTTCGCTGCTTTGTCATCAGCTTTTTGACGAGATTAGTCCTCAAGCTATATGGTGTTAAATTCAGTATTGAATTATGCAGAAATTGAAAACGCTGAAAAATAGTGCTCGATTTCCATAATCGTGATCCATTATCTGGCATTTTTAAAACGAAGTAAAACGGGGTATTTCCCAAACCAATTTGTAGGCTTTCCGCTTGTTTTGTCATTCAGCTTTTGGACGAGATTAGTCCGGCTTATATGTGTAAATTCAGGTATTGAATTATACAGTAAATGAAAAATGCTCAAAAATAGCGCGATTTCCCCATTATCGTGATCCATTTTAATCGCCTTAAAAATCAAAACCGAGTAAAACGGGTTATTAAAGGGTCCATTTTGGTAGTTTCTTTCGCTTCGCTTTATCCATTCAACTTTTTTGACAGGGGATCAGTCATTGCTATATGCTTAAACCTCGGAGGTATTGATTATACATAAAATGAAAATGCTTCAAAAAACTAAGTGCCCAATTTTCACCACAATCGAGATCCATTTTTATCGATGGCTAAAAACCTCGAGTAAAACGGGTATTCACCATTTTGCAACTTTTCTTCGCTGCTTTTGTCATCGGCTTTTGACGAGATTAGTCCGGCTATAATGTGTAAATTCAGTATTGAATTATGCAGAAATGAAAACGCTTTGAAAAATAAAAGTTGCTCCCGATTTCCCCATTATCGTGATCCATTAAAATTCGTGGCCCTACGAGTAAAACGGGGTATTCACCATTTTGCTGCACTTTTCTTTTGCTTGTTTGTCATCAGCTTTTGGGACGAGATTAGGTCCTTCGCTATATGTAAATTCCAGTATTGAATATGCAGAAATTGAAAACGCTGAAAAAATAGTGCTCGATTTCCCATAATCGTGGATCCATTTTATCTAGCCTTAAAAAACCCGAAGTGGGGGGAAAACGGGGGTATCAACCATTTTGCAAAGGCCCGCTGTTTTGTCAATCGCTTGACCGGAGATTAGTCCTGCTATATGTGTAAATTCAGTTATTGAATTATACAGAAATGAAATGCTCAAAAATAAGCGCGATTTCCCCATTAATCGTGATCCATTTATCGGCTTTTTGCGAAAAACCTAAAGTAACGGGTATTAAAGGTCCATTTTGCGTTTTTCGCTTTGCTTTATCATCAACTTTTTGAACGAGATCGCATGCTTATATGCTTAAACTTCAGTTATTGATTATACATAAATTGAAAATGCTCAAAAACTAGTTTGCCCAATTTTCCCACACAATCGAGATCCATTTTAATTCGAAAATGGCCCTAAAACTCGAGTAAAACGGGTATTCCCAACCATTTTGCAGGCTTTCTCGCTTTTGTCATCAAGCTTTTTGGACGGAGATTAGTCCGGCTTTATATGTGTAAATTCAGGTATTGAATTATGCAAAAAGAAAAATGGGGGGAAAACGCTGAAAAATAGTGCTTTCGATTTCCCCATAATCGTGGATCCATTATCGTAGGCTAAAAAACGAAGTAAAACGGGTATTCCCACCATTTTGCGGCCTTTCTCCGGCTGCTTTTGTCATTCAAGGGCCTTTTTTGACGAGATTAGTCCTGCTATATGTGTAAATTCAGGTAATTGAATATGCAGAATTGGGAAAACGGCCTGGGGGAAAAATAGTGCCTTCGATTTCCCCATATCGGGTTGATCCCCCATTATCGGCCCTAAAACTGAGTAAAACGGGGTATTCCCAACCATTTTGCGGGCTTTCGCCTTGTTTTGTTCATCAAGGCTTTTGACGAGATAGGTCTTGCTATATGTGTTTAAATCCAGTATTGAATTATACAAAAGAAATTGAAAATGCTCCCCAAAAATAGCGCCGAATTTCCATATCGTGGATCCATTATTTTCAGCTGGAAAAAACTGGAAGTAAAAACGGGGTATTAAAGGGTCCATGGCAGCTCGCCGCTTTTTATCATCCACTTTTGACGAGATCAGTCCATTGCTATATGCTTAAACTCAGGTATTGAATTATATACATAAATGAAAATGCTCAAAAACTAGGGTGCATCACCCCACAATCGAGATCCATTTTTATTCGAAATGGCTAAAAACTTTTTTCGAGTAAACGGGGTTATTCAGGGCCTTTTATTTGGCAAATTTCTTTCGCTTGCTTTTGTCATCAGCTTTTTGACGAGATTAGTCCTGCTATATGTGTAAATTCAGTATTGAATATGCAGAAATGAAAACGCTGAAAAAATAGTGCTCGATTTCCCCATAATCGTGATCCATTATCGGTGGCTAAAAATCGAGTGGGAAAACGGGGTATTCACCATTTTTGCAAATCTCGCTGTTTTGTCATCAAGCTTTTGACGAGATAGGTCGCTATATGTGTTAAATCAGTATTGATTATACAGAAAATGAAAATGCTCAAAAATAGGGCCGCCCGGAATTTTCCCCATAATCGTGATCCCATTTTTAATTCGCGTTTTCGAAAAACTGAGTAAAACCGGGGTATAGGTTCCATTTTGCGCCTTTCTCGCTTCGCTTTTATCATCAACTTTTGACGAGATCAGTCCATGCTATATGCTTTAAACCCTTCAGTATTGAATATACATAAAATGAAAATGCTCAAAAACTAGTGCATCACCCCACAATCGGGAGATCCATTATCGATTGGGGGCTAAAAAACCTGAGTAAAACGGGTATCCCGGGTTACCCATTTTGTAGCCTCGCTTGCTTTTGTCATCCAGCCTTTTTGACGAGATTAGTCCTGCTATATGTGTAAATTCAGTATTGAATATGCAGAAATGAAAACGCTGAAAAAATAGTGCTCGATTTCCCCATAATCGTGATCCATTATCCCGGGTTTGGGCTTAAAATCGAGTAAAACAGGGGTATTCACCATTTTGGGCAATGGCTTTCTTTCGCCCTGTTTGTCATCAAGCTTTTTGACGAGATAGTTCTTGCTATATGTGTTTATCCAGTATTGATTATACAGAAATGAAAATGCTCAAAAATAGCGCCCGAAATTTCCCATTTTATCGTGGGATCCATTACTCGTGGCTAAAAACTGCGAAAACGGGGTATAGGGGTCCATTTTGGGCAGCCTTTCGCCTCCGCTTTTTATCATCAACTTTTTGACGAGATCAGTCATGCTATATGCTTAAACTCAGTATTGATTATACATAAATGAAAATGCTCAAAAACTAGTGCCCAATTTTCACACAATCGAGATCCATTATCGATGGCTAAAAAACTGAGTAAAACGGGATATCACCATTTTACGGCCTCCGCTCCGCTATCAGCTCGGAACCCGAGATCACCCGCTATACTGGGTAAACTCGGTATTAATTATACAAAAACGGGGAAAACGCTTAAAAAATAGGGCTCGGGATTTCCATAATCGTGATCCATTATCTAGGTCGGGAAAGATTCCAGGTAACGGGTATCACCCATTTTGCGCCTTTGCTTCTTTTGTCATCGCTTTTGAGGAGATCATTCCCTTCCCGCTGATGCAGACGCAGTATGATTATTCAGAAATTAAAACGCTCCCCCAAAAACTATTGCTCGATTTCCCCACAATCGAGATCCATTATCGATGGCTAAAAACGAGTAAAACGGGTATCACCCATTATGGCTCGCGCTTTGTCACCCGCTTTTGACGAGATCAATCCTACTATATGGGTAAACTCGTATTGAATAGACATACAAGAAAATGCTCAAAAATAGCGCGAGTTCCCATAATCGTGATCCATATCTGGCTAAAAACTAAGTAAAACGGTATTAGTCCATTTTGTAGCTTTCTACTGCCCCTTTTGGCATCAACTATTGGACGAGATCAGGTCCGCTATATGCTTAAACTCAGATTGACTATACATAAATAAAATGGTCAAAAATTAGTGCCCAATTTTCTTTTCACACAATCGAGATCCATTATCGATGGGTAAAACCGAGTAAAACGGGTATCACCATTTTGCGCTTTTTGCTCGCTTTTTTCATTAGCTCCGGACGGATTAGCCCCTCCCCAAAAGTTATATGCATAAACTAAGTATTGATTATACAAAATAGAAACGCTAAAAACTATTGCTCGATTTCCACGCGAGATCCATTATCGATGCTTTTTAAAAACGGAGTAAAACGGGTATCACCATTTTGCGCTTTTCTCCGCTTTTGTCATCACTTTTTTGACGAGATCAGCTCCTTCTATATGGGTAAACTCGGTAATAATTATACAAAATGAAAACGCCTGAAAAATAAAGGGGTGCTCGATTTCATAATCGTGATCCATATTTCCCTTTAGGCTAAAAGACTAAGTAAAAACGGGTATCACCATTTTGTCGCGCTCCTTTTGTCATCACCTTCAGAGATCATTCCCGCTATATGTTGAAGACTCAGTATTGGATTATACAAAAATTAAAATGCTTAAAAACTATTGCCTCGATTTCGACAATCGAGATCCATATCGATGGCTTAAAGACTCAGAAACGTATCACCATTCGCTCTTTCGCTCCATTTTGTCATCCGCTGACGAGATCAAGGGGTTTTCCCCTTTTGCTATATGTGGGTAAACCCTCAGTATTGAATATACAAAATGAAAACGCTAAAAATAGCGCGATTTCCATAATCGCGATCCTTTTCTGTGCCTAAAAATCGAGTTTAAACGGGTATCACCATTTTGCGGCTTTTTGCTCGCTTTTGTATTCAACTTTTGACGAGATCAGTCCCCGCTTATATGCTTAAACTCAGTATTGATTATACATAAATGAAAATGCTCAAAAACTAGTGCCCAATTTTCACACAATCGAGATCCATTATCGATGGCTAAAAACGAGTAAAACGGTATCACCATTTTGTGGCTTTCGCTCATTTTCTCACGCTCGACGAGATCCTGCTCCGCTATATGCTTGAACTCAGATTGATTATACGAAATGAAAATGCTCAAAACTAGTGCCCAACCCCTCACACAATCGAGATCCATTATCGTGGCTAAAAACCGAGTAAACCGGTATCACCACCATGCGGCCTTTCTCGCTCTGTCATCAGCTTTTCGAGGAGATCATTCCTGCTATATGCATAGACTCAGTATTGATTATACAGAAATGAAGACTCTCAAAAAATAGTGCCCGATTTCCCCATAATCGCGATCCATTATCTTGGCCATAAAACTGAGTAAAACACAGATGCTACCCATTTTGGGGCTTTCGCTGCTTTTGTAATCAACTTTTTGACGAGATCCCCAGTTTTCCCCTGGGGCTATATGGTTAAACTAAGGTATTGATTATACATAAATGAAAACGCTCAAAAACTAGTCCCTTTAATTTCCAAACAATCGAGATCCATTACGATGGGTAAAATCGAGTAAAACGGGTATCACCATTTTGCTGCTTTTTGCTCGTTTTTTCATTAGCTTTTCGACGGGATTAGCCCTGTTATATGCATAAACTAAGTATTGATTATACAAAAATAGAAACGCTATTTTTCTATTGCTCGATTTCCCCACGGAGGAATCCATTATCGATGCTAAAAACGAGTAAAACGGGTATCACCCATTTTATGCTCGCGCTTTGTCAATCAGCCTTTTGACGAGATCAGTCCTTCTATATGGGTAAACTCGGTATTAATTATACAAAAATGAAAACGCTGAAAAAATAGTGCTCGATTTCCCCATAATCGTGATCCATTATCGGTGGCTAAAAGACTAAGTAAAACGGGTATCACCATTTTGTCGTCGCTCCCTTTTGTCATCAGCTTTTCAGAGATCATTCCCGCTTATAGAGACTCAAAGGGTATTGATTATACAAAAATTAAAATGCTTAAAAACTATTGCTCGATTTCCCGACAATCGAGATCCATTATCGATGGCTTAAAGACTCGAAAGACCCGTAAATTTCACCCATTTATGCCGCCGTCCATTTTGTCATCCGCTGGACGATCACTCAGCTATATGCGTAAACTCGCATTGAATATACGAAATGAAAAACCCCCGCTTAAAAATAGCGGCGATTTCCCCATAATCGTGATCCATTATTCGGTGGCTGAAAATTGAGTAAAAACAGGTATTAGTCCATTATGCAGGGGGCTCGCTGCTTTTTGTCATCAGCTTTTTGACGAGATCGCTTCCTATATGCGTGAAATCATTATTGATTATACGTAATGAAAACGCTAAGAAACTAGTGCTGATTTCCACACAATTCGAGATCCATTATCGATGGCTAAAAACGTAAACCGTATCAATCCATTATGGCCGCGCTGCTTTTGTCAATAGCTGGAGAGATCATCGCTATATGCGTAGAGTCGCATAATTATACGTAAATCAAAGCGCTAAAAAACTAGTGCCCGATTTCCCACACAATCGGAGATCCATTATCGGTAAGCAAAAATCGAAAGTAAAACGGTATCAATTCCATTATGCGCCCCTCACTGCTTTTGTCATCCGCTTGACGTGATCAGGTCGCTATAATTGGCGTAAACTCGACATTGAATATACGTAAATGAAAACGTCAAAAAATAGCGCCGATTTCCCATAATCGTGATCCATATCGGATGGCTACTTTCCGAGTAAAACAGGTATCACCATGAGGCCTTGCTCCGCTTTTGTCATCAGCTTTTCGATGAGATCATCTGCATTATATGCGTAAACTTAGTATTGATTACAATGGAAATTTTTGAAAACGCTCAAAAACTAGTGCCTCGATTTCCACACAAAATCAACATCCATTAAATCATTAACTAAAAACCTGAGTAAAACAGTATTCCACCATTTTGCGTCGCTTGCTTTTGGGTTCATTAGGTTTTCATGAGATCAGCCCATCCGGCTATGTGCATAAACTCAGTATTGATTATATTAAAAGAAAGTGGAAACGTTAAAACAAAAAACCATTGCTCGATTTCCCCAACAATCGAGATCCCATTATCGGATGGCCTAAAAACTGAAAAGTAAAACGGGTATTCACCCATGGCAGCGCTTTTTGTCATCCGCTGGACGAGATCAATCCTCGCTATTTGCGTAACTCGGGGCATTGAATAAAAAATAGTAATTTTTGGAAAACGCCTAAATAGCGCGATTTCCCATAAAATCGTGATCCCATTAATCGGTGGCCTAAAACAAAAAGAGTAAACGGGTTTACCCGGGAGTCCATTTTAATTTGGTTTCGCGCTTTGTCATCAACCTATTTTGGACGAGATCGCACCTGCTAATTATGGCTTAAACTCGTTATTGATTATACAAAAATGAAAACCCGCTAAAAACTAGGTGCCTAATTTCCACACCAAAATCGAGATCCCATTATCGATGGGGCTAAAAACCTGAGTAAAATGGGGTATCACCCATTATGCGCGCTTGCTTTTGTCATCCGCCTGACGAGATCAACTTACTATTTGGCGTAAACTCAGTATTTGAATATACCGGGGGTAAAATGAAAAAACGCTTCCAAAAATAGCCGCCGGATTTCCCCCATAAAATTTCCCGTGATCCCATTATTGGTTCCTAAAAACAGAGTAAAACGGTATCACCATTTTGCGGTTTCCGGCGCCTTTTGTCATTTTACAACTTTATGACGAGATCAGTCCCTTCGCTATATGCTTAAACTCAGATTGATTATACAAAAAAATGAAAACGCTAAAAACTAGTGCCTAATTTCCACACAATCCGAGATCCATTATCGGATGGCCTAAAAACCTGAGTAAAACGGGTATCACCAAATTATGCGGCTTTCGCTCCGCTTTTGTCATCCGCTTTTCTACGAGATCACCCTAGCCCTATATGCCGTAACTCGGCATTGATTATACCGGGGGTAAAAAAATGAAAAATGCCCCTGGAAAAATAGGGCTCGATTTCCCCGTAAAATCGTGATCCCATTATCGGTAACAAAAACTACGAGTAGAAAAAATCACTCGCTATAAAATGGCATAGACTCGCATTGATTCCTACGAGATCACCATCATGCGGCTTTTTTGCTTGCTTTGTCATCAAGCTTTTCAAGTAGAATCACCCTCGCTATTATGCAATAGACTCGATTGATTATACCGTTAATGAAAACTCTCAAAATAGTGCCCGATTTCCCAAAATCGGGGTGATCCATTACCCATTCTTGGGCGGCCTAAAACCGAGGTAAAACGGGTATCACCCATTTTGCGGCCTTTTGCCTTGTTTTGTCATTAGCTTTTTGATGAGATCACCCGCTATATGGGCGTAAACTCAAGCATTGGTTATACCAAAATGAAATGAAACAAAACTTCAAAAATAGGTGCTCGATTTCCATAAAATCGGTGAATTTCCATTATCTAGGTAAAAGAAAACGAGTAAAACGGGTATCCACCCATTTTGCTACCTTTCTTCCTCCTTTTGTCATTAGCTTTTCGATGGGATCAGCTCCCGCTATATGCGTAAAACTCGTTATTGATTATACCGGGGGTAAATGAAAACGCTTTCAAAAACTATTGCTTCCGATTTCCCACAAAATCGAGATCCCATTATCGGAATGGCTAAAAACCGGGAGGTAAAACGGGTATCACCATTATGGGCCGCTCCGCTTTTGTGGGTCCATCCGCCCCTTTGACGAGATCAACTTCGCTATTTGTGTAAACTCGTATTGAATTATACCGGGGTTAAATGAAAACGCCTAAAATTAGCGCCGATTTCCCATAAAATCGTGATCCCATTATCCGCCCTCTTTAAAAATTGAGATAAAACGGGGTATTCACCATTTTGCTGTTTTCGCCGCTTTGTCATCAACCTTATGACGAGATCAACGCTATATGGCTAAACTCGTTATTGATTATACAAAAATGAAAACCCGCTAAAAAACCCCCTAGTGCCTAATTTCCACACAAAATCCGAGATTCCAATTATCGATGGCTTAAAAACCTGAAAAGTAAAACGGGTATTCCCCACCATATGGCGGTCCGCTGCTTTGTCATCCGGGGGCTTTTCTACGAGATCGCCCCATTGGGATATATGGGCGTTAACTCGCATTGATTATACCGGGGTAAATGAAAACGCTGGGGAAAAATAGGGCTCCGATTTCCCGTAAAATCGTGATCCCATTATCCGTGGCTAAAAAACTAAGTAGATCACTCCCGTATATGCATAGACTCGATGATTCCCTACGAGATCACCATCACGCGCTTTTGCTTGCTTTTGTCATCAGCTTTTCAAGTAGATCACTCCTGCTATATGGGCATAGACTCGATTGATTATACCGAAAAATGAAAACTCTCAAAAAATAGTGCCCGATTTCCCAAAATCGTGATCCCATTTAATCTCGGGGGCTAAAAACCGAAAAAGTAAAACGGGTATCACCTCCATTTTTGCGGTTCAAATTGCTTTTGTCATTAGCCCCTTTTGATGAGATCACCCTCGCTATATTGCGAAACTCAGTATTGGTTATTAAAAACGTAAAATGAAAACAAAACTCAAAAAATAGTGGCTCGGATTCCCATTAAAATCGTGATCCCATTATTTCCGGTGGTAAAAAGACCGAGTAAAACGGGGTATCACCCATTTTTGCTTTACTTTCTTCTCCTTTTGTCATCAAGCTTTTCGATGGGATCAGCCCTCGCCTTATATTTACGTAAAGAACTCGTATTGATTATACCAAAAAGAAATGAAAACGTCCAAAAACTATTGCTCGATTTCCCACAACGAGGGGATTCCATTAAAATCGATGCAAAAAATAAAAAACTGACTAAACGGGGTATCACCATGCGCTTTTCCCCTGCCTGCTTTTGTCATCCGCCTGAACGAGATCGCTACTATAATGCGTAACTTAGAATTGAATTATACCAAAAATAAAATGAAAACGCACAAAATTGATGCGTGTTTCCTACAACATGCAAAAATAGCAAGTGCACTAGTTGCAAAAACAAAGTAATAAAGTAACGATTTCTTTCCCCTAGTTTAAGTCCTAATTGAAAGCAACAAAAAATTAAATTGGATTGGATGGAAAATTAACAAACTAAATACAAATTAACAAAATAAAAATGAATGATAATGAAATTAAAAAGCAAAAACCCAACAACTTAACTAACTTAAACAATTTGGGCTAAAAATGCTAGGGTGTTGAATTTCACCTAGAATACGCTAATCCCAAATCATAGAATCTATTACCCAAATTCTAATTCCTTGATTGAAAATCGAATTCCCTAAGTTGTAAAACATGCCTTCTCAGCTACATTTCCCTACTTATCCCTATTAATCTTCCGCACCCAACAAATTGAAGATTAATAGTTCAAAGGTCTTTTAAGCTTTATGGAATTCTATTCTAGATTTCATAGGATCGCTAAACCCTATCTCTAGCGTTTGCTTAATCTTTACGGTATTTTATCCCAAGAGGCAACAATCACAAATCCACTTCTCAGCTCATTATGAACAACACACATTTGAATGGTGATCACATCCAAAAAGTCATTAAGCAAAGAGATAAACACTCAATCATGAAATATTAAAACTCAAAGTAAATTCAATTCCATATAAATTTGAATCATTGTATCAAGATTACATCAAACCCTAGCTAAACAACTTAGTTCATACTCAAAAACAAAATAAAATAACAAAAACCAAACCTGAATCAAGATTCATCATTGAAAAACAAGCAAAAGGTGGAAGAAAATCTTCTAATTTGAAGCCCTCCCAAATCTTCAATAATCCTTCTCCTTCCATGAGCTGTCCTCCCCAAATGACGAACCAAAACCCCCTTTTCTCTTTCCTTTTCACTCTAATTTATACCTCTTTCACTTAAGGATCAAGCCCTAACAAGCCAAAAACGCGTCCTTTTTATTTTTTTATATCTCGACACAGGTTTCCCCGCCAGCCGGCCTTGGCTTTGTCTTCCGGGCCAATTGGGTGAATACTTTCGGGCCAAATTTAATTTGAGCATGATAGAGTTCTGAATCTAGAAAAGTTTAAACAAACATTAATTGTAGCCCCTTTAAATTATCTTTCTTGGTCGTTCAAGAATCAGCACAACCCTCCCAGAGGTCTACAGCTCGTTATGGAAGAAATACCGGAAGCACGTCCAAAGACGTTTTTCTTCAGGTTCCCTCGCGTACCTTTTCACGACTTCAAGCCAAGTTTTCACCTTTGTCCAGTCAGAATTAGGAAAACCCAAAACCATGAACATTGTAGCTCTTCTTCTTTAGCTTTCCAAAGGCTTCTAAATTCAGGTTCATTCCGAGTTTTCCAAGCTCAAGTTACACAATTTACGCTCAAAAGCTGTCATTTATGCTCAAAAATCAATCGCTTAGGCCTGCAAAGACAAATTAATAGAATTAGGTAGCAACTTATGGCCCAAATTGAATGAAAAGTATCCTAAATCCTATCAAAATTCAATGCAAAATCATAAGTGTAAAATATGATTTTTTATCAAATAACTAACTTAACGATTTGCTCGCCCCTCCCCGAGCAAAAAGGAATAAAACCCTCCCAAAGGAAAGAAAAAGTAACAAACAACCAAAAAACACAAAACAACAAAACCTGAAAATGAACAAACAAAAATTAGGACTCAAACTCAACACAAGAATTACCTAGAATTTATGCAAAGTCTCCCAAAGGTTGTTGAAAAATTATTACTAGAAAATGTTCAACACTCCAAGAAGTTATAAGTTGCATCGAACTATCTTTCTCTATTAGTCCCCCTCCCCCGAGTAGGGTGATCCCCACTTCAATCCACATCCCAACTTCCCCGGATTATTTTATGCAAAAATGTAAAGTTTATCAAATGGTGGCGACTCCCATAAGCCTAAGTATGGAACTACCTCCTCCACTAATGTGGACTAGACATCGCTTAAGGATTCAAAAGGTCTTTGCAAGCTTTGTAACGTTAGGCTTGGGTAGTGGGCTCCAAGGGAAAAGGATAGGATAAACAAAGTAAGAGAACTCGGGTTTTCCTCCCCATGCAAACACTAAAGAGCTACATCAATCTCCACTTTCTTTCTTTCAACCACCAATCAAAGTGTCAACCATTTTACAACCCTCAAACTTATGCATTTCTTATTTTTGATTTTGAATTGAACTAAAGAAATTCTTTTTTTTTTTCTTTCTTTTTTTTTTTTTTTTAAATACAAATATTTACAATAACCATTGAGGTCTATCGCCTTCTTCCTACCCTTTTTTGCAACCCCCAAACTTAAAATTTTGGTCCATCACTTATTCACACAACATCTTAAAGCTCTTTTCATGTCATACATTTAGGTCCATAATTCTCCTAAAGGGTATGATAAAGTGTTTAGGGTATAGGATTGGACAATTTTTGGCTTTGGCAAGGAAAATAAGGCAATGATAAATCTCATAAGGCTCAAATGGGTGACTAGGGAAAGATTCATTCATGGGTCGGGCCGGGAAAGGCTCAAACGCTCCGGGGGGGAAAATGCCTAAATCATTTCCTCAACAATGTCCTAATCCTAGAATTTCAACCTCAAGCACTTCTCTACTAGTTTCTAGAGTACCACCAACATTATCAAACTTCACCTAACCACATAAAATGAAACCTAAGCATGCCGAATAAAAATGAAAATGGTGGCTGAACCACTCAACAAACCTCAATCAAAACTTCGGGTCCAATAAACCATAAACTTGAAGCAATGCTTAACATTTTCCAAAATAATAAAATCCCAACAATTCTAAGTTTCATCATAGACTTATGCAATTTCATCATCGCAAAAACAATAAAACTAAAGAAAATAACCTAAAGGTTTTTTTTTTTCCTTTTCGCTTTAAGGTGTAACGTAAGGGCGTTGTTATACCGTAGGTTGTCAAGTATTCAGTAGCGCTTTAAGGCTGGGTTCTCGTTTCCAAATTCAGGTATACCCTTAAACCAAGCTTTATTTCTATTTCCTACCCCAACTTAAAAATGACATTGTCCAATGTCACATCATGCACATCCAAGGAATAAAAAAAAGAAAAAACAAAAGTAAAGGTTACTAAGATACTTCCCCGACTAATCCGTAAAGGCCCGATTTGTGCAACATCCTCCGGCATCCATTCCTTGCTTCTCATCATCATCATCCTCACAAACAAATGAAAGTCTATGGTGCCAAATGTTAGATACCTCCCCATCCGATTAATATGAAAGATATATCCGAATCTCAACCTTTATTGAACTAAACCTAAAATCTAAACAAAAACAAATAAAGAGCCTTTTAACAGAAATCAACATCAATTCCTACTTACAAACATAAAGAAATAAAAGGGGCAAAAACTAAAAAGAAAAAGTGCCCTTTCAGAAAATTCGCAAAATGAAAGGTCACGCGACTATTAGAAATGGACTTGGCGTGGCGAGGAATACTTCCGCCGCGGCGAAGTTCTTTTTCATGAAAACCCTAAATTCCCAAACCTACATCCGCTGGCGATTAACAAAGGAAAGGGTTGGGGGCCACATCAGTACTTCAGGCGGGCAGTCCTTGAGTATCACTCCCATCCATCGAATGGCTTGCTTGCTCCAGGTCTAGAAGCAATTTTTTTCTTTTTTTCCTTTTCTTAGCTTCAAACTTCACCAAACACCCTTTTAAAACACATAAATTAAAACTAATTCAAAAGGGGTCATAAGAAAACTACAAATTCAAATAAAGCAATGAAATGAAAACATGAAAAGACTGTGCCTCCCAAGAAGCGCTTTGTTTATAGTCGAAAGCTCGACTTCATGGTCCTGGTTCGTCAATCCGATCCTTGTGGGGTGCTTCACTTCCCATTGCACTCTTTTGTCTTTCCTTTTTGATTTTCCCCGACATTCTCATAAGCATCTTTTTTCGAACTTCAAATTCCGATATGCGTATCCGAGATGAGATGGTGATTGGTGAGTCCATGTTTGGAGTCTCTTCCAACACCAATTTTGACTTGTGCGCATTTACACCAAATTTTCTCCCAAATTGTTCCTTGTGAGGTGAGTTACTTTGTTGAAATCTTAAGTATTTTCTTTTGCACACCTTTCCGCTTTGAGATTTTCCTCTCAATTAGGTCTTGTTTCTTCATTGTTCTTCCAACTTTTCTTCATTGTGAGGTTGCTCCAACACTATATCTCTCCTCAATGGGGTATGGACATTTAATTGTTCTTCAGCATTTGTGACGTTGTAGAATCGCAAAGAATTCCTTGAGATCTCTAATCCACATTGTTCAACCAATTCCCCACTTGAACCTCCAAATTTTGAATGGACACTCCTTGATTTTCTGAAGTTTGAGCGTGTCTCCCATTCATAAAACTTGTGGGTTTCTTGCATGAACTCTTCAAATATATCTTCCATGAAAACACTTCTTTGCTCACATGGTTGATGATTCACCACCTTGGCCTTGATGGTTTGGCACCTTCGCCTTTGATTTGATTGATCGCTTTGATGCTCCCAGACAAATTTGGGAATGGATCTCAGCGTACTTTTCACGGACTTCCAAGCCAAGTTTTCACCCTTGTCCAGTCAGAATTAGAAAACCCAAAACATGAACGTTGTAGCTCTTCTTCTAGCTTTCCAAGGCTTTTAAATTCAAGTCATTCTGAGTTTCCAAGTTCAAGTTAACCCACCAATTTACGCTCAAAACTGTCATTTATGCTCAAAATCATCGCTAAGCCTCGCAAAGACAAATTAATAGAATTAGTAACAATTATGCCGAAATTGAATGAAAAGTATCCTAAATCCTATCAAAATTCAATGCAATCATAGTGTAAAATATAATTATCAAAAACAACGCCGATTTCCATAATCGGTGGATCCATTAGCTGTGGCTAAAAACCTTAAGTAAAACGGGTATCACCCATGAGGTTTCTTTCGGCGTTTTGTCATCAGCCTTTGGATGAGATCAGGTCCGCTATATGCATAAACTAGTATTGATTATATGGAAATTAAAAACGCTTAAAACTAGTGCCCGATTTCCACACAATCGACATCCATTATCGGGTGGAACGAAAGTAAAAGAAAACGGTATCACCCATTTTTGCTGCTTTCGCTGCCTTTTTTGTCATCGCCTTTTCGACGAGATCAGCTGCTATATGCATAAACTCAGTATTGATTTAACGGGTAAATGAAACGCCTTAAAAACTAGTGCCCTAATTTTGCCACACAATCCGGAGAATCCATTATTTCGATGGCTAAAAAACCGAAGTAAAACGGTATCAAACCCATTCATGCCCCCCGGTCGCTTGCTTTTGGTCAATCGGCTTTTCGAACGAGATCAGGTCGGCTATATGCCCCGTAAACCCCTCAGTATTGATTATACAAAATGAAAACGCCTAAAAAACCCCCTAGTGCCTATCACCCACAATCGAGATCCATTATCGATGGCTAAAAACTGAAAAGTAAAACGGGTATCCAACCATTATGGCCGTCTTTCGCTTGCTTTTGTCATCAAGCATTTTGATGAGATCAGCTTATATGCGTAAACTCAGTATTGGTTATACAAAAGTAATTGAAAACACTCAAAAAATAGTGGGCTCCGATTTTCCAATAATCCGTGATCCAATTATCTGTAAGAAAACGGAAAGGTAAAATGGGTATCACCATTTATCGCTCTTTCGTTTAAAGTCATCACTTTTCGATGAGATCGCCCTCGTTATATGCGTAAACTCCCAGTATTGATTAAATACAAATAAAATGAAAATGCTCAAAAACCATTGCTCGATTTCCACAATCGAGATCCATTATCAATGGCTAAAAATCGACTAAATGGGGTATCACCCATTATGCGGTTTCCGCTCCGCTTTGTCAATCCGGGGGCCCCCTGACGAGATCAGGGGGTCTTTTTGCTGTATGCATAAACTTAGGGGTATTGAATTATACAAAAATGAAAAAACGCCTAAAAAATAGCGCGGGATTTCCCCATAATTCGTGATCCATTATTCGGCATTTTTAAAAACGAAGGTAAAACGGGAATCCACCATTTTGCGCCGCCTCCGCTTTTGTCAATCGCTTTTTCGAACGAGATCAAGTTTCCCTCTTATATGCGAAACTCCAAGTTATTGATTATATAGAAAAATGAAAACAAAACTGAAAAAATAGGCTTTCCAATTTCCCGTAATCATGATCCATTATCTGTGGCTAAAAACCTAAGTAAAACGGGTATCACCCATCATGCTCCGCCTTGCTTTTGTCATCGCTTTTGAGGAGATCACTCCTTGCTATATGCATAGACTCAGATTGATTATACGTAAAATGAAAAAACTCTCAAAAATAGTGCCCGATTTCCAAAATCGTGATTCCATTATTTCGGGTTGGCTAAAAAATCGAGGTAAAACGGGAGGTATCACCCATTTTGCCGGTTTTCCCCGTCGCTTTTGTCAATCAGCCTTTTGATGAGATCAGCCTTGCTATATGCGTAAACTCAAAAGTATTGGTTATACAGAAAATGAAAACACTCAAAAATAGTGCTCGATTTCCCCCATAATCGTGATCCATTATTTCGGCTGGTAAAAAGACGAGTAAAACGGGGTATCAACCATTTTGGCTGCCGGGCTTCTTTTTTGTCATCAGCTTTTTTGAATGAGATCAGCCTCAGTATAGCGTAAAACCCTCAGTTATTGATTATACGAAATTGAAAACGCCTAAAACTATTGCCCTCGATTTCCCACAATCCGAGATCCATTATCGGATGGCTTAAAAACCTCACTAAAGGGTATCCGGCCCATTATTGCGCCTTTCCTCCGCTTTTTGTCATCAGCCCCCTTTTTCGTGAGATCAAACCCTGCTATATGCGTAAACTCGATTGGTTATACAAAATGAAAATGAAAACGGGGGCCTTTTTAAAAAATAGTGCTCCCGATTTCCTTATAATCGTGAATCCATTATTCGGGTGGCTAAAAGAAAACCGGAAGTAAAACGGGATATCACCATTTTTGTCCATTTTGCCTCTTTTTGTCAATCGGCTTTTCAATTGAGATTCCACTTGCTATATGCGTAAAACCTTTGGGTATTGATTATACGTAAATGAAAACGCTCAAAAACTATTGCTCGATTTCCCCACAATCCGAGATCCATTATTTCGATGGGGGCTAAAAACTAACTAAAACGGGTATCACCATTATGGCTTTTGTCGGCTGCTTTGTCATCAGCCTTTTCGAACGAGATCAATCCAACTATATGCGGTAAATCAGGATTGATTATACAAAAATGAAAACGGCTGGGGAAAAATAAGGCCTCCCCGATTTCCCGTAATCGTGATCCAATATTCGTGGCTAAAACGAAGTAAAGGCCGGTATCACCATTGATGCGTGTTTCCTACAACATGCAATATGTAGCAAGTATACTAATCACACAAGTAATATAATGATGAATAGAGTGTCGCTCCCAACGAGGATTGTTAGCCTTACCAACCTAGTTCCTAACGTTATCAAAGGGTTGAAAGCAGCGATTGGTTTTGGATTGATGGGAGCTATTTCTAATTAGAACTTAACAATAAAAATTAAACTAAAATTAATCTATGAATGCAAATGAAAACACGGATAAAAATTAATTCCCAAAGTAAAAACGGGTAGGTTTTGACTTCAGCCTTGACTTACGGTTGAACCTATAATTTTACTAAATTCATATTCATACGCAATGGTTGTCAATCGAACTCACTAAGGTGTTAAACATACCTCTCGGCCTTATGTTTTCCTATTCTTCCTTATTAACCTTCCGCACCCTTCACATGAAGGTTAACGATTCCGAACTCATTAAGCAAGAGAATCCTACAGCTGATTTCATTGATTCTTTGCATCTATCTCTAAAAGCATCCAATACTACAATGGTGATTACCGAGCCTAACATGATTCATTTCTCATCTCATCATGTTCTTTCATATAAAGCATTAAAACTCGAGTAAAACACACAACCAAAGCATACCTCCATATGAAAATAAACAATCAAAGCCAAGTTAACCCATGAAAATCCAAACTAAATCCCCCCCAAAAAAACCCTAACCCAAATGTTAAGTTCATAGCTAAAACAACAATACAAAAAGGCAAGAACGAAGAATATCAAAGTTTAGCATAATGAAATGAGATAAAAGATAAGAGATCTCCCCAAGAGATGAATCCTTTCGTAGAAATCGAATCTTCACCCTTGTTACAACTTAAAATCGCCTCAAAACTCATCCGAAGAAAATGCAAAGCTCTTTAACCTAAAACGAAAACGTGCAAAAGCTAAAAGTGTTTTTTTCTTTTTTTATTACCTCGGCTAAATTACTCAAGAAAAACACGCACAAAGTAAAACGTGCCGTAACAAAAACGGAAAATAATGATGCGCCACGGCAAGAAGAATTTTCTTTTCCACCTGCAAAGAAAGAAGAAGCAGATTCTGCCTTCCGTGAATCGCTAAACTTTCACCGCAGTCAAGATACTTGAAAGGTTCTAAATTTTACAGAGCGCCTCTGCTTGCTTGCTTTCTTCTTCTTGATTCTCCGGTTTGGCTTCCTTTCTTGGAACAAGCCTCATCGTGCTTTATCCAAACCTGAGAACTCTCCTAACAACGAGATCCGGCTAACTTCGAGTCAAAAACTCCCATTTGTCCTTATTTGCTTAAATGTCCATTTTAACCTCAAACACAAATGTAAAGAATTAAACATCAATTCGTCAAATGCACCAAAAGTACCAAAGGAAATTTCCGAATAAAAAGACTAATGCCCCGTATAATCCGCGATTATCAAATACCCCAAACTAAAGATATGCTTCGTCCCCTTTTGAGCATACGAATAAAACAAAACCAAAGAAACAAAAACACACACAATGACAAAACACAAACAAACACACAACAAAAACTGAAAATGACCAAACTAACAAGACTTAAATTCAACAACAAATTGCCTAGAAATTGCACAAGTCTCAAAAGTTGTTGAAAAATTATTATAAGGAAATGTTCAACACTCTAAGGAAGGTTATAAGCATTATCGACTATCTTTTCTATCCGGTCCACCAAGTAGGCGATCCCCACTTCAATTCCACATCCCGGGCCCTTTTCCCTGATTATTTTATGCAAAAATGTAAAGTTCATCAAATGGTGGCCAAGGACTCCATAAGCCTAAATATCGAACTACTCTCCACTAATGAGGACTAAACACAAATGAGAATCAAAAGGTCTTTAAAAGCTTGTAACGTTAGGGCCTTCAGGGTAGTAGGTTCCAAGAAAAGGATAGAAAACAAAGTAGAGAACTTGGTTTCCTCATGCAAACACTCAAGTCAAATCGAACTCTACTTTCTTTCAACCAACAATCATGTGTCCACTTATTTAACACCCTTAAACTCGTATCCTTCTTATTTTTGATACCACAAATGCGCGGTTTAAGGTGGTAAGTGGCGTTAGGCCCTTTGAGGTCGCCAAGTCTGCTAGGCGTAAAAGCCGATCTGTCAGGGACCGATATACCCAAATTAAACCCAGCTTAACAACAAATATATATTATTATTTTTTTTTTTTTTTTTTTTTTACAAAACATGAATTGAGGTGAACTACCTCTTTTTATTTTCATTGCTCCTTTCACAACCCCCAAACTATTCGTGCTTATTATACAACTCTTTTTCCATTCTTTGTGTTTGCACTACGGTTAAGATCTCTAAGGAATGCGATAAAGTGTTTAGGGTACGAGATCGGACAATTTTCGGTTTGCCAAAAATAAAGCAATACCTGGATTCATACGGCTCAAAGGGCGGTGACTATGGACAATTTCATTCCCCTTGGAGGTGGGCTAGGAAAGGCTCAAATGTTCCAAAAAGAATGCTAAATCATCTCCTCAACCATGTCTAACCCTTAGATCGCTCCAAGCACTTCTTCTACTAGGTTCTGAGTCCACCAACATTATCAAATTTCCACCGAATCACATAAAATGAATCTAAGTATGCCGAAATAATGAAAAATTGTGGCTTGAACACTCAAGCACTTCAATCAAAACCCAAAGTCAATAAGATAAACTGAAGCAATGTTTAACATTTTCTCAACAATAAAATTACAACAACCCTATTCTTATCATTGAATTATACACTCATCATTGGCAAAACAAAACAAACTAGTTAAGAATAACTAAAAAAAAAAACAAAATATCTATATATATATAATTTTTTTTTGAGGGTTTAAGTATGCGTGGGCATTGTTATACCGAAAGTGCCAAATCGCCTAGGCGTTTTAAGGCGCGGGGAAGATACGGTTTCCGGGCCAATATACAATTAAACTAGTTTTTAATTCTATTTCTACCCCCAAAGTAAACATGACATTGTCCCCAATGTTCCATTATGCATAAATCAGAATAGAGAAAAATAAAAACAATAAAGTAACGAAGAATGCTCCTCGTTAATCGTGAAATGTTGCTCCACAATGAACACCTGTTGCCTTCCTGGACTTTTCATCACCCATAACTGTCAAAACAATTCAACTCGTGTGTTCCTTTATGTTAGCACAAATTCACAACTAACTTGAAAATATTACAACCTAATCGCCCTTTTAACAACTACAAATTAAAAGCAATAACTAACAAACTTAAACAAAATCCAAAATCAAAACCAAAATAAAAATGAGTTTAACGTTAAAATGAACAACAAAACCAAAGGGCGAAAAACAAATAAAAAGGGGGCAGTGCTCGCTCAGTCTCCTTTCCTTCTCATCTCCCTTCCTCTTTCTTCCTTCCTTCCTCGGGAGTCCATGTACTCATCGAGTTCCAGAATCCGGTCCATTTGTATCTTGAAGTGTCAACATTGGAGCTCCTTAAAGCTATTATCGTTGCCTCATGCATCATCGAGTTTCTGCCCTCTACCCAATCCCCGACGTCTTTTCATATATTTCATTAAACCCATCATTTCTTGCATCATTTCTTTTTGTGTAGTTGTTGAGTTGGGATGATGGGTGGGCAGCTTGTTCTCCAAGCCTTTTAGCCCCTGCTTCTTTGGTTACAGCCGCCTAGAAGGCGGTCAGTGCTTTCTTTGGGGTTTAAAATATTAACGAGTCTAGAATTGAGCGGGCATGAATAACCGGATGCTCGTCATCATCAACTTCTACTTTGGCTTTCGCACAAGGCTATGATGAGATGTGGGAAAGCTTGATAACTTGTTCGCCCCGATTGGTGCTAGCTTGATCTGTTCAAAATTATGTCTCCCCATCAATACTCTTCCTTGTGGCAATAGTGTACCAGCGGGGGCGGTCTCGTGAGTCAGGCCATTGCTGTAGTTTGGCGATGCGACATTAATTTCCCACAGACCCGGGGATATGCACGCAGGAGCCAATTCGGTTGTTCCGGACCTACTTTCCTGAAGAGTCTTCTGTCTTTGACACTTCCACCTTTCTACACCCTATTTTTGCAATAACCTTCCGGAAGGATGATACTATCCTCGAATTCCGTGA
The DNA here is from genome assembly GCA_026225825.1 of Pistacia integerrima. Classification (NCBI taxonomy): domain Eukaryota; kingdom Viridiplantae; phylum Streptophyta; class Magnoliopsida; order Sapindales; family Anacardiaceae; genus Pistacia; species Pistacia integerrima. The sequence continues at coordinate 21,327,398 of CM047749.1, forward strand.
CCTTTTAAACCTTATGTGCCTCATCCCGACCTTAAGGTTAGCAGTTGTAGAACCCGGGATTGATCGCCCTGTCGTAAATGGCACATCAACCCCTCTCACATAAACAACATCTTTTCTTTTGCAATCCGAGATTGGCATAGAACCTCCCTTACTATCGGCTCAAGCGCAGCTTGCTCGAGGAGCTCTCATAAACATCTCCCAACGTCTCTCTACTCCAGGGTCCCAAGGGAGGTTGAGTCACAAGGTTGGTCTGCCGGCCCTCAGATAATACCCTTATCCTTTCTTTGAATTGCCGCCTCATACCTTTGCGACTTCAATCATTAACAAACCGGTTGTCAATATCCTTACTTACTCTTACTCTTGCCCTTGTATGAATGCTTAATTTTCGGAGCCATTGATCACAATTTTACTTCAATCCATAATTTAACCATCCAGACCTAGTTGTTTTACATGTTTACACTCAATCCCTTTGCAAAAACAACCAACGCTTCCAAAAAAAAATTGCAATTTACCCCAAACTTCAAATTTTCAATTCAACACAAACACTCCAAAATTCAAACCCACACTCCTAACAATCGCTTAATGCACAAACTACCCTTCTTCGAACAAAATCAACGCTCAAACTTACCCAAAGTCCACAATTCGATCACAACAAAAATCTTCGATCTACAAACTAAAAACTTGAAATTTTGCAATAAAAAAGCTTTGGGTATTCGAGATCTTAACAATATGACGAGTATTCACCACCAATTGAACAAGAAATAGCCCAGATCGAAGGCCCAATTTTTTATCCAAAAATTTTCGTGAAATTTTCACAAAAATTGGGGGTTGTTGAAATGGGTTGTTTTGGTGTTTAGAGGGTTGTGGAGTAAAAGGAAAATTGGTTTGAAAAACACTAGGGAAGCAAAAGATGGAAGTTTGAAAAATTCTTTCTTTCAAGTGAAAATGCAAGGCGGCGTGAAGAATGAAGAAGAAAAAGTGAATATATATAGAAAAGCTTCATCACCACGGCAAGCGTCATCGTGATGAACCTTAGAAATCCTAGGTTTGGCGAGTAGACTTAAGCCGCGGACCACTCGGCCGCGGCGGAGAATGTTTCTTGCCTGCGGCGGCGTTGCCTTAAAAAAAAAAAAAAAAAAAAATCAGTTTAATTAAAAAGAAAATAGCTCCCATCAATCCAAAGAAGTTGATTGCTCCGGAACTTGAGAACAAGGTAGAATACTTAGTGCTAGCTAACAATCCTCAGTTAGGGGAGCGATACTCTACCTCATCTTCTTATTACTTGTGCGATTAGTATACTTGCTACATATTGCATGTTGTAGGAAACACGCATCAATATAGGTAAACTTAGTATTGATTATACGAAATTGAAAACGCTAAAAAACTAGTGCCCATTTCCATTTACAATCGAGATCATTATCAATGGCTAAAACTAAAGTAAACCGGGTATCATTCCATCATGCTCTCGGCCTTGTTTTGTCATCACTTTTCAAGGAGATCATTCCCTTGCTTATAGGCGTAGACTCCAAAGTATTGATTATACTGAAATGAAAATGCTCGGGGGAAAAACTAGTGCCCGATTTCCACATGGTCGAAGATCCATTATCTATGGCTAAAAAGCGAGCAAAGCGGTGTCAGGGTCCATTATGCGGCTTTCTGGCTTCGTTTTATCAGACTTTTTCAACGAGATCATTCCCCTTGCTATGTGCGTAGACTTAGTATTGATTATACAGTAAGCGCTTAAAAAATAGTACCCGATTTCCCCACACCCCCAATTCGAGATCCATTATCGATGGCTAAAAAGCGAGTAAAAGCGGGTATTAGTCCATTATGCGGTTTCAAGCTCGGGCTTTTGTCATCAGCTTTTATTTGACGAGATCAGTCGCATATGCTTAAACTTAGTATTGATTATATTGAAAATGAAACTCTCAAAAAATAGTGCTCGATTTCCCCATAATAGTGATCCATTATCGGTGGCTAAAAATTGAGTAAAAGCGATGTCGAGTCCATTTGCCGCTTTACCTTTCTTTCCCGGTTTGTCTGACCTTTTTCAAGAAGATCATTCCCTGTATATGCGTAGAAACTCGGAGGTATTGATTATACGGGAGAATTGCCCCGCTCAAAAACTAGAGCCCGATTTCCCACATAATCGAGATCCCATTATTGTGGCTAAAAAACTAAGTAAAGCCGGTATCAAGGTCCCATCATGCGGCTTTACGCTTTCGTTTTGTCATGACTTTTCGAGAGATCATTCTGAAATATGTTTAGAAACTTCGGATATTGATTATGCATAAATGAAAACGCTCAAAAACTAGTGCCCGATTACCCACCCACAATCGAGATCCGTTATCGTGGCTAAAAAGCGGAGTAAAAAGCGGGGCCAGGGTGTCGGAGTCCATTTTCTCGCTTTGTTTACAGTTTGTCGTCAGATTTTCGTTTTATGAGATCGGAGTCACTGCTATCATGCCGTAAACTCAGTATTGCCATTACATGAAAATGGAAAACGCTAAAAAACTATCGCTCGATTTCCCACAATCTAGATCCACTTATCGATGGCCAAAAGGCGAGTAAACGGGTATTAATCCATTTTGCGCTTCGCTCATTTTGTCAATTGGATTTTTCCCCCGAGAGATCATTCCTTCTATATGTGTAGAAACTCAATATTGATTATACAAGAAATAAAACGCTCTAAAAACTAGTGCGATTTCCCCACACAATCGAGATCCGTTATCGATGGCTAAAAAGCGAGTAAAAGCGGGGTGTCAGGGTCCCATATGCGGCTTTCTACTCGTTTTGTCATCAGCTTTTTGACAAGATCAGTCTTGCTATATGCTTAAACTCAGTATTGATTATACTGAAATGAAAACTCCCAAAAAATAGTGTCCCGATTTCCCATAATTGTGATCCATTATGGTGGATCATGCGGCCCAGGTAAAATCGGAGTAAAACCTTGGGTATCACCCATTTTGTGGCCTTCTACTCGTTTTGTCATCAACTTTTCGATGAGATCATTCTTGCTATATGCGTACACTTAGTATTGATTATACAAAAATGAAAAACGCTGAAAAAATAGTGCTCGATTTCCCCATATCGCGATCCATTATCGTGGCCCCCTCAAAAAAGCCGAGTAAAAGCAGGGGTATTCGGTACATTTTGTGGCTTTCGCTTGTTTTGTCATTAGCTTTTTACGCAGATCGATCTTGCTATATGCGTAAACTCAGTATTGATTATATAGAAATGGAAAACGCTCAAAAACTATTGCTCGATTTCCCCTGATCGTGCTCCATTATCATGCTAAAAACGAGTAAACGTATTCCCACCCATATGCGCTTTCGCTTCGCTTTGTCATCGCTTTTTGACGAGATCACCCCCTCGTATATGCTTAAACTTCCAAAGGTATTGATTATACAAAAATGAAAACTCTCAAAAATAGGTGCTTTCCGATTTCCCGTAATCATGATCCATTATCGTGGCTAAAAAAGCGAGTAAAAGCAGGTATCCGGTCCATTTTGCGGCACTTTACGCTTTCGTTTTCTTTTGTCATCGCTTTTGATGAGATCAGTCCTACTATATGTGTAAACTTCAGTATTGATTATATGGAAATGAAAGGGGCGCTCAAAAACTAGTGCTCGATTTCCCCATTTTTAATCATGATAATATTATCGTTGGAAAAAAGCGAAAAAAGGTAAAGCGGAGGGGTATCATTCCATCATGCGCTTTTTGCTCGTTTTGTCATCAGCTTTTTCAAGGAGATCGGTTCCTTGCCATATGTAGAAACTTCGGTATTGATTATACATAAATGAAAATGCTCAAAAAACTATTGTTTGATTTCCACACAATCGAGATCCATTATCGTGGCCCTAGCGTTGGGTAAAGTGTCGAGGTCCATTATGCGGCTTTACTGCTTTCGTTTTCTCATAGCTTTTGAGGAGATCAATTCTTGCTATATGCATAAACTTCGGTATTGATTATATTGAAAATTGCCAAAACGCTCCCCAAAAACTAGTTCGATTTCCACACAATCGAGATCCATTATCGATGGCTAAAAAAGCTGGAGTAAAAGCGGGTGTGGGTCCATTATGCGGCTTTCTACTTCGTTTTGTCATCAACTTTTTGACAAGATCAGTCTTGCTATATGCGTAAACTCAGTATTGATTATATTGAAATGAAAACTCCCAAAAAATAGTGCTCGATTTCCCCATAATCGAGATCCATTATCGGTGGGCTAAAAAGCGAGTAAAAGCGGAGGTTATTCGGATCCATTTGTGGCTTTCTGCGTTTTGTCATCAGGGCTTTTTCGACGAGATCATTCTTGCTATATCGTACAACTTAGGTATTGATTATACAAAAAATGAAAACACTGAAAAAATAGTGCTTTCGATTTCCCCCATAATCGTGATCCATTATCGATGGCTAAAAATAGTAAAAGCAAGTGTCCCATTCCGGATCATTTTGCGGCTTTCCGCTCGTCTTGTCATCGCTTTTTGATGAGATCCTACTATATGCATAAACTCAGTATTGATTATATAGAAATGGGCAGCTCGAAAAACTAGTGCTCGATTTCCCCATAATCATGATATATTATCGGCGGCCAAAAAGGCGAGTAAAAGCGGGGTATTGGGATTCCATCATGCGGCTTTTTGCTCGTTTTGTCATCAGCTTTTCGAGGAGATCATTCCTGCCATATGCATAGACTCAGTATTGATTATACATAAATGAAAATGCTCAAAAACTATTGTTTGATTTCCACACAATCGACATCCATTATCAATGGCTTAAAAAGCTTTTGGTGGGTAAAGAAAAGGGGTATCGAGGTACATTATGCGGCTTTCTGCTCGTTTTGTCAATAGCTTTTCGAGGAGATCATTCTTGCTATATGCATAAACTCAGAATTGATTATATTGAAATGAAATCTCTCAAAAACTAGTGCCCGATTTCCACACAATCGAAATCCATTATCGGAATGGCTAAAAAGCGAAAATGGGCAGGGTATCATTCCATCATGCGGCTTTCTACTTGTTTTGTCATCAGGCTTTTTTGAGGAGATCATTCTGCTATAGCGTAAAGAACTAGTTATTGATTATACAGAATGGCCCCAGCTCAAAAACTAGTGCCCGATTCACCCCACCATCGGGATCTATTATCGATGGCTAAAAAGCGATGCAAAGTGTCAGGTCCATTATGCGGCTTTACGCTCGTTTTGTCAATAGGCTTTTCAAGGAGATCATCCCTGCTATATGCATAAACTCAGTATTGATTATATAGAAATGAAAACACACAAAAACTATTGCTCGATTTCAACCAATTCCCCGAGCTTCATTATCCGGGGTGCCAAAAAAAATAAAAAGTAAAAAATTGCAGTGGGTTCCCGGAGTCCATTATGCGTCTTTCTGCTTTCGTTTTGTCATCAGCTTTTTGGTGAGATCAGGTCTGCTATATGCTAAAACTTAGTATTCATTATATTGAAGTGAAAAACTCTCCCAAAAAATAGTGCTCGATTTCCCCATAATCATGATCCATTATCGGGTGGCTAAAAAGCCCGAAGTAAAGCGGGTATCAATCCATTTTGCGGTTTTAAACGCTCGGTTTTGTCACCCGGACTTTTCAAGAGATCATTCCAACTATATCGTAGAAAACTCAGTATTGATTATACAAAAATGAAAAGCTCAAAAACTAGTGCTCGATTCCCCATATCGTGATATATTATTTCGTGGCCAAAAAGCGAAAAAGTAAAATGGGGTAAAAATCATTCCATCATGTGGCTTTACCGCTCGTTTTGTCATCGGACCTTTTGAGGAGATCATTTCTTGCTATATCGTAAGACTCAAAGTATTGATTATTCATAAATGAAAATGCTCAAAAACTATTGTTTGATTTCCACCCACAATCGACATCCATTATCGGTGGCTTAAAAAACGGGTAAATTGGGTACTCCACATGCGGCTTTCCGCTTTCGCTTTGTCAATGCTTTTTGACAAGATCAGTCCTTGCTATATGCATAAACTTCAGAATTGATTATATTGAAATAAACCCGCTTGAAAAACTAGTGCTCGATTTCCCACACAATCGAGATCCATTATCGATGCCAAAAAAGCGAGTAAAGCGGGTATCAGGGTCCCATATGTGGCTTTCTGCTTCCTTTGTCGTGACTTTTGTCAAGATCCCAGTCTTGCTATATACTTAAACTCCCCACATTGATTATATTGAAATGAAAACTCTCAAAAAAATAGTGCGCGATTTCCCTATAATCGTGATCCATTATGGTGGCTAAAAAGGCGGGAGAAAAGCAAGGGGTAAAATCCCCGGAGTCCATTTTGTGGCCTTACTGCTCGTTTGTCATTCGGCTCGCGAGATCATTCTTGCCCCTATATGCATAAAACTTAAGTATTGATTATACAAAATAAAGCGGCTGAAAAAATATGCTTTCGATTTCCCCAATGGTCATGATCCAATTATCGGTGGCTCAAGCCGGGAAGTAAACCAAGGTATTCGAGGGTCCATTTGCGGAACTTTACGCTTTCGTTTTGTCATCGGACTTTTTGCGAGATCATTCTTGCTATATGCATAAACTTAGTATTGATTATACAAAAATGAAAAGGGGCAAAAAGCTGAAAAAATAGTGCTCGATTTCCCCGTATCATGATCCATTATCGTGGCTCAAAACCGAAAGCAAACAGGGTATCACATTATTTTGGGAATTTCCCGCTGCTTTTTGTCATCGGCCTTTTTGACCCGAGGATCAATTCCTTGGCTATTATGGCATAAATCTAGGTATTGATTATATAAAAATGAAAACGCTTGGGGGAAAATAAGTGTGCTCGATTTCCCCATAATCGTGATCCATTATCGGGCGGCTCCCAAAACCGAAAGTAAACCCAGGGGTATCTTGCATATTTTGCGGCTCGGCGTTTTGTCATCAGCTTTTCAATGAGATCAGTCCTGCTATATGCGTAAACTCAGTATTGGTTATATAGAAATGAAAATGCTTAAAAACTATTGCTCGATTTCCCCACAATCGAGCTCCATTATCATTGGCTAAAAAAGCGAAGTAAGCGGGGTATCATCATTATACTTTCGCTTTCGTTTTTGTCATCGGATTTTGACGAGATCAGTCCCGCTATATGCTTAAACTCAGTATTGATTATACAAAAATGAAAACTCTCAAAAAATAGTGCTCGATTTCCCCATAATCGTGATCCATTATCGGTGGCTAAAAAACTAAGTAAAGCGTTATCGATCCATTTGGCGACTTTACGCTTTCGTTTTGCCATCGCTTTTTGATGAAAATCAGTCATGTTATATACGTAGACTCAGTATTGATTATACAGAAATTAAAACGCTAAAAAAATATTGCTCGATTTCCCCCACATCCGAGATCCATTATCGATGGCTAAAAAGCGAAAGTAATCCGTATCGAGGTCCGTCATGCGACTTACGCTTGTTTTGTGACAAGCTCGAGGAGATCATTCTGCTATATAACGTAGACTTAGTATTGATTATACGAGAAATGGGAAAAGGGCGGGCTTCAAAACTAATGCCCGATTTCCACCACAATCGAGATCCATTATCGATGACTAAAAAGCGATGGGCGGGTATCATTCCATCATCGAACTTTCTACTTGTTTTGTCATCGGCCTTTTGAGGAGATCATTCCTACTATAGGCATAGACTCGTATTGATTATACAAAAATGGAAAACGGCTCAAAACTAGTGCCCAATTTCCACAAAATCGAGATCCATTATCGATGGCTAAAAAGCCGATAGGGTTGGTTATTAGTCCATTATGCGCAGCCTTTCGTTTTGTCAATGAGGTTTTCAAGGGAGGGATCATCCTCGCTATATGTTTTTAAGGCGGGTTCTGGTTTCCAGGCGTTATACCCTTAAACCAAGTTTTATTTCTATTTCCTACCCCCAAACTTAAAAATGACATTGTCCCCAAATGTCACATCATGCACATCCAAGGAATAGAAAAACAAAAGTAAAGGTTACGAAGATACTCCACCTAATCCGTAAAGGCCGATTTCTGCAAAACAATCCTCGGCATCCATTCCTTGCTTCCTCATCATCATCATTCTGTCAAACAAATGAAAGTCTATGATGCCAAAATGTGTTAGATACCCTCATCGATTAATATGAAAGAATTACATCCTAATCTCAACCTTATTGAACTAAACCTAAAATCTAAACAAAAACAAATAAAAGAGCCAAAAACCAAAGAAATCAACATCAATTCCTACTTACAAAACATAAAGAAATAAAAACAAAAACTAAAAAGAAAAGTGCTTTTAGGAAAATTTTTCGCAAAAATGAAAGGTCATGCGACAATTAAAAGAAAAGCAGAACCCTTGCCGCGAAAGTCTCGAGCATTTTGTTTCCTTTTTCCTTAGCTTCAAACTTCACCAAACCCAAAAACCCAAAACACATAAATTGAAACTAATTCAAAATCATAAGAAAACTAAACAAATTCAACAGGCAATGGAAATGAAAAACAATTGAAAAGACTTGGTTGCCTCCAAGAAGCGCTTGTTTATAGTCCGGGAAGGGCTTCGACTTTCCCATGTCCTTCGTCAATTCGGATCCTTGTGGGGTGCTTCACTTCCCATTGCCACCTCTTGGTCTTTCCTTTGGAATTTCGGACATTCTCATAAGCATCTTTTGAACTTTCAAATTCGTATGCGTACTTTTTGAGATGAGATGGTGATTGCTTGAGTCCAATGTTTGGAGTCTCTTCCAACACCAATTTTGACTTGTGCGCCATTTATACCAAATTCCTCAAATTGTTCCTTAGTGAGGTGAGTTGCTTGGTTGAAATTCCCAAGTATTTTGCACACCTTTCCGCTTTTGAGATTTTCTTCTTCATTGGTCTTGTCTTCATTTTCTTCCAACTTTTCTTCATTGTGAGGTTGCTCCAACACTATACCTTTCTCCTCAATGGTATGACATTTAATTGTTCTTTCAGGGATTTGTGACCGTTGGTGGCTCCAAAAGAAAGAACCTTGGAGATCTCCTCCCGTCAGGGCCTTGTTCCCAACCAATTGCCCCACTTGAACCTTCAAATTTTGAATGGACCACTTGATTTCTGAAGTTTGAGCGTGTCTCATTCATAAAACTTTGTGGTTTCTTGCATGAATTCCCCAAATATATCCTCCAATTTCGACATTCTTTGCTCACATGGTTGATGATTCACCACTTGGTTGATGGTTTGGCATTGTCCTTTTGATTTGATTGGTTTGCTTTGATCGGCCCTCCCAGGGACAAATTTGGGTGGGATTCCCCCAACCAAGATTGTAAGCATCGGAGAAGGAGTCACTTTGCAGCCTTTGTTGAACTAACCATGTAATTCACTTGCTCGGTTGTTGAGAAGAATAAGCTTTGGGTTCCCATCTTGGCATTCCACACTCTCATGGTTTCTGCACAAAATTCACAAGTTATAAAAGGTGAGTGAATAGGAATTTACATTCCATACCTCCCCATTGGCTTTGAAGTGATGCAATTTGTGTAGGATAATTATGGCAAACTCATCGACTTCATGTAGACCCATTGTTCTCTTCAAAGGCATTGCTCTCTCATTAGGTCTTTGGTAGTTATTGTTGGCCATCACCTCAAACAATTCATAAGCATTTTAGTCCTGTTATTTAAGGCTCCACCTTTCCTGCCACATCTAACCATCATTTGAATATTTGGTAGCAACCCATTGTAAATGTTTGGACTTGTCTCCAAAAGCGGTAGACCATTATGTGGACAATTCCTTAACAACTCCGTGTACCTCTCCCAAGCTTCATATAGTGATTCATCGTTGCCTTGCAAGAAAAGAGGTAATGTCAATTCTCATACTTAAGACTATACAATATTTACAATTAACCACAAAAATGAAATAAAAGCTTCAATTTAGCACTACAACCTAAAGATACTATCAATATTAATAATCAACTATCCCACGCAAGCGGCGCCAAAAACTTGATTCGTGTTTCCTACAACATGCAATGAATAGCAAGTGCACTAGTGGCATAAAAAGTAATAAAGTGATGAGTGAGTATCGTTCCCCACGAGGATAGTGTTAACTAAGTACCGATTTCCCTAGTTTAAGTCCTAATTGAAGAAACAATAAATTGGATTGATGGAAGATTAACAAACTAAATACAAATGCAAAACCCAACAACTTAACTAATTAAACAATGATAAAAAAATGCTAGGGTGTTGATTTCACCTAGATACGCTAACCCAAATCCATAGAATCTATTACCTAAGTTCTAATTCCTTGATTGAAAATCAAATTCCCTAAGTTGTAAAACATACCTTCTCAAAGGCTTACATTTCCCCTACTTATCCCTATCCAAGCTTCCGCAAACCCAACAAAATGAAGATTAATAGTTCAAAAGTCCTTTTAAGCTTTATGGAATTCTATCTAGATTTCATAGATCGCTAAACCTATCTCTAAGCGTTTGCTAATCTACGGCATTTATCCCAAGAGGCACAATCACCAAATCACTTCTCGTCTCATTATGAACAACACACATTTGAATGGTGATCAAGCATCCAAAAGTTCATTAAGCAAAGAGATAAACACTCAATCATGAAATTAAAACTCAAAGCAAATCAATTCATATAAATTTTGAATCATTGTAGCAAAGATTACATCAAACCCTAGCTAAATAACTCAGTTCATAACTCAAAAACGAAATAAAACAACAAAAACAAACCTGAATCCAAGATTCATCATTGAAAAGCAAGCAAAAGATGGAGAAATCTTCTCTAATTTGAAGCCCAAATCATCAATCATCTTCTTCCTTCCATGAGCTGCCTCCCAAATGACGAAACCAAGACCCTTTTCTTCTTCCTTGTTGCTCTAATTTATACCTCTCTTCACTAGGACGAAGCCCTAGCCAAAACGCCAAAAACGCGTCCGTTTTATTTTTACATCTGATGGCAGGTTTTGCTGCCGGTTGGAACTTTTCCTCGCCTTGCGCGAATACTTTCCAGGGCCCAATTTTTGAGCATGATAGATTCTTGAATCTGGAAAAGTGTTAAACATATTAATTGTAAGGCCCTTTAAATTATATTTCTGGTCGTTCAAGAATCAGCACAATAAGAGGTCTAAAAAGATCACGTTATGGCAGAAATACTAAAGCACGTCCAAAGACGTTTTTCTTCAGTTCCCCAGCGTACTTTTCACGATTTCAAACCAAGGTTTTCACCTTTGTCCAGTCAAAGAATTAGGAAAAACCCAAAACATGAACGTTGTAGCTCTTCTTCTTAGCTTTCCAAAGCTTCTAAATTCAGGTCAATTCCGAGTTTCCAAGTTCAAGTTACACAATTTACGCTCAAAACTATCATTTATGCTAAAAATCATCGTTTAGGTCTACAAAGACAAATTAATAGAATTAGGTAGCAATTATGGCCCAAATTGTATGAAAAAGTATCCTAAATCCTATCAAAATTCATTGCAAAATCATAGTGTAAAATATGCTTATCACAAAACGAGTGAAAAGCCGCATAGACCCGATACCCCGTTTTTACCTCGGTTTTTCGACCATTGATAATAGATCTCGGATTGTGGGTGAATCGAGCACTAGTTTTTGAGCGTTTTCTTTTCTGTATAAACAATATTAGGTCTAGGGATACAACAGAGTCAATCTTGTCCAAAACCTGATGACAAAACGAGTAGAAAGCCGCATAGGACCTATACCTCCGTTTTACTCAGTTTTTCAGCCACCGATAATAGATCTCGATTGTGGGTGAATTGAGCACTAATTTTGAAGCGTTTTCTTTTCTGTATAAGCAATATTAGGGTCAAGCGATACAACATAGTCAATCTTGTCAAAACCTAATGACAAAGCGAGGTAAAGAAAGCCGTATAGGGCCCGATACCCACGTTTTGCTCGTGTTATAAGCCACCGATAATGGATCTTCGTATGGGTGAATCGAGCACCTAGTTTTTTTGAGGGGGGCCCTTTTTTCTGGTATAAACAATATTAGGTCTAGGGATACAACAAGAGTCAATCTTGTCAAAAACCACCAGTTGACCAAAGCGAAAGGCGAGAAAAGTTGCATAGGCCCAATTCCCGTTTTACTCGAGTTTTCAAACCATCGATAATGGATCTCGATTGTGGGTGAATCGAGCACTAGTTTTTTAGCATTTTTCGGGGTTTTCAGATAAACAATATTAGGTCTAGGGATACAATGTGAAGTCAATCTTTGTCCAAAACTCCGATGACAAAATGAGTAGAAAGCCGCCATAGGGACCTATACTCCGCTTTTACTCTGCTTTTTCAAAGCCAACCGGGATAATGGATTCCTTCCGACTTATGGGTGAATTGAGTACCCTCAATTTTTTAACGTTTTCTTTTCGTATAAGCAATATTAGGTCTAGGGATTACAATGGTGAGTCGATCTCATCAAAACGAATGACAAAACGAGTAGAAAGCCGCATAGGCCCAAGGTACCTCAACGCTTTTTTGCTCAAAGGTTGCCCACGACGATAATGAATCTCGATTCAGGGTGAATCGAAGCACTAGTTTTTGGCTTCGTTTTTTCTAGTATAAACAATATTAGGTCTAGGGATACAATGTTGAGTCGATCTCATCAAAACCGATGACAAAACGAGATGAAAGCCGCATAGGCCCAATACCATGTTTTGCCTAGTGTTTAGCCACCGAATAATGGAATGTCATGCGTTGGGTGAATCAAACACTTTTAGTTTTGAGCCCTTTTTTTCCGTTATAAACAATATTAGGTCTAGGGATACAACAAAGTCAATTCTTGTCAAAAGCATATGACAAAATGGAGCAGGCCGCATAGGCCCTATCCGTTTTACTCAATTTTTGACCATCGATAATGGATCTCGGATTGTGGGTCAATCAGTTTTGAGCGTTTTCTTTCTTTGGCATAAACAATATTAGGTCTAGCGATACAAAAAGGCTGATCTTGTCCAAAACCCTTTGATGGAGCGGCCAGTATAGGCCCGATACTGTTTACTCGTTTTCACCACCGGATAATGGATTCTCGATTGTGGTGATTCGAGCACTAGTTTTTTCGTGTTATCTTTTTTGCATAAAAAATGTTAGGTCTAGGGATGCAACAAAAGTCAATCTTGTCCAAAACACCCCGATGACAAAACAAAGGCCGAGAAATGGGCGCATAGGCCCTATACCCAATTTTACCTCGGATTTTTAGCCACCGATAATGGATCTCGATTATGGGTAAATCGAGCACAAGGTTTTGAGTGTTTTCTTTTCTGTATAAACAATATTAGGTCTAGTGATACAACAAGGCTTGATCTTGTCAAAAAACTTGATGACAAAACAAAGCGAGAAAGCCGCAATAGGCCCGGATACTCGGGTTTTACTCGTCCCCGAACCACCGATAATAGATCTCGATTATGGGTGAATCGAAGCACCGATTTTTGAGAATTCTTCTTTTCTGTATAAACAATATTAGGTCTAGGATACAACGAGTCAATTTCTTGTCCAAAACCGATGACAAAAGCAAGCGAAACCACATAGGCCCCAAAAACCCCCGTGCCGTTTTACCTCCCGGTTTTTCGGCCTAAGATAATGGATCTCGATTATTTGGGTGAATTGAGCACAAGGTTTTGAGTGTTTTCTTTTCTGTATAAACAATTAATTAGGGTCAAAGGATACAACAAAGGCTGATCTTATTCAAAACCTGATGACAAAAGCGAGCATGAAGCGCATAGGCCCGATACCGTTTTTATTAGTTTTTGATGCGATAATGGCACTCGATTGTGGGTAAATCGAGCACTAGTTTTTGAGCATTTTTTTTTCTGTATAAACAATATTAGGTCTATGGATACAATAGAATCAATCTAGTCAAAAACCTGATGACAAAGGGCGAGATGAAAACCCGGATCGGCACCGATGCCGAGGGTTTACTTAGTTTTTCGACCACCGGATATGATCTCGATTGTGGGTGAATCGAGCACTAGTTTTTAAGCGTTTTCTTTATTTTGTATAAACAATACTTTAGGGACTAGGGATACACAAGAGTCAATCTTTTTCCAAAAACGATGACAAAATGAGCAAAAAGCCGCATAGGCCTATCCCAGTTTTTACAAATTTTAATGACGGCCCGATAATGTATCTTCGATTTGTGGGTGAATTCCGGGCACTAGTTTTGAGCGCTTTTTCGTATAAACAATATTAGGGTCTAGGGATACAACAAGGCTGATCTTGTCCCAAAACCACGATGACAAAACGAGTAGAAAGCCGCATAGGCCCGATACTCCATTTTACTCAGTTTTCGGGCCACCGATAATGGATCGAATTGTGGGTGGAATCGAGCACCGATTTTGAGCATTTTCTTTTTTGTATAAACAATATTAGGTTCTACGGATTACAACGAGTCAATTTTTTTCTAAAACCTGATGACCAAAGCAGCGAGCCGGCATAAAGGCCTTATACTCCGGTTTTACTCGGTTTTCGGGGATTTAAGGCGATATGGATCTCGATTGTGGGTGAATTGAGCACTAGTTTTTAAGCGTTTTCTTTTTATTGTATAAAAAAATTAGGTCTACGGAAAATACAAAGTTGATCTCATCAAAACCCGATGACAAAACAAGTAGAAAGCCGCATAGACCGATAACTTTCGTTTTACTTAGTTTTTCAAACCAACCGATAATAGATGTCCATTGTGGGTGAATCGAGCATTTTCTTTTCTGTATAAACAATATTAGGTCTATGGATACAACGAGTTAATCTTATCCAAAACCCAAAACCCGATGACAAAAGCAATGAAAAGAGCTTTGTATTGGGCCCTATTTACCCCTTTTTTTACTTAGTTTTTGACCATGATGTGGATCTCGGAATGGGTGGGTGAATCGAACACTAGTTTTTGAGCCGTCTTTTTAAAAACTGTATAAACATATAGGGTCTATGGATACAATGAGTCAATCTTGTCCAAAACCACGATGATAAAGGGCGGGCGAAAGCCGCATGGCACGATGC
>CM047749.1:21344960-21369960 GCA_026225825.1 Pistacia integerrima
GGATATTTGTAGCCGCAGAATAATAAGACTTTATGTATCTTTCCATTCTATCCAGCGATGGAAATAGACCAAAAAAGACCAAACTCTTTCATTTTTTTGATGTTCAATCAAAACAAAAATGAGCAATTCTAAATTCTATAGGGTTGAATAAAAAATCGATTAATCGTTTTATATAATTGCTATGCTTAGTGTGTGACTCGTTGGTTTTTTTAGTTTTAGTACTAGGATTCAAAAAAAAGGAACGAGCCATAGTACGAACGTATGAACTAATAACTTATAACACTAATAACCAACTCATTGCTTCGCATTATCTGGATACAAAGAAGCAGTCAAGATATAATATTGGTTATATCTTTGTAGCAACTGAAATCCTTTTTTGCATAAACTTTGCATAAACATAAAAAAACCAATCTGATTTTGAGTTCTGAAGTTATAAGTTGTGAAGCCAAATAGAAAAGTATGCGGATAAGGGATAAATGGAAGGATGAGAGAAAGAGAAGAAGAGAAAGAAAATATCACTGATATATAATTCCAATATGTAAGGTCTATGAGTCATCTCATAAAACAAAAGCAATGTAATAAGCATTAATAATGATTCATCCATAATTAGATGAATCCGCTCATAGAACAAAAAAATCAAGAGCCTCGAGCCAATAAAGACTGAGAAAATTGACTTAAGAACAAATTTCATTAAGGACTCCGTTGGAGAATTAAGACCTAACCATTAATCAAGAAGCAATGGGAACGATGGAACCCGTGAATGCAGAAGATTCTATTGAAAATGAATCTTAATAATTCATTGGGCAGGATGGCGGAACGGACCAGGAACCTATTCTTTTTATTCGGAGAGGTCGTGGACTAACCCTAGAACTGAAATAGATATTGAAAGGGTAAATATTCGCCCGCGAAAGTTTGACTTTATTGGATTGATAAATTTTGGTCGATCGTATATGAGAAAAGGCAAAACAAAAGAAAGATTCGTTATAACGTTATAAAAAATTAGAACGTTATAAAAAAAAACGACATTGACATTATCTATAAGACATTGACATTATCTATAAATAGAATACATGTTTAATTATAGATCTATAATATAGATCTAACTAAACACGATATATAAATTTCGAATAGATTAATTAGATGAAATTTCAAAGAATCCTATGATTCAGTATATTCTTTATTAAATATATGTATATCGGAATAAAATCTTTTTTAGCCGTTTCATTCGCGAGGAGCTGGATGAGAAGAAACTCTCACGTCCAGTTCTGTAGTAGAGATGGAATTGAGAAAGACCCATCAACTATAACCCCAAAAGAACAAGATTCCGTAAACAACATAGAGGAAGAATGAAAGGAATTTCTTATCGAGGTAATCATATTTGTTTCGGTAGATATGCTCTTCAAGCGCTTGAACCCGCTTGGATCACATCTAGACAAATCGAAGCAGGGCGACGCGCAATGACACGAAATGTACGCCGTGGGGGAAAAATATGGGTACGTGTATTTCCAGATAAACCAGTTACAGTAAGACCTACGGAAACTCGTATGGGTTCCGGGAAAGGATCCCCCGAATATTGGGTAGCTGTCGTTAAACCAGGTAGAGTACTTTATGAAATGGGTGGAGTAGCCGAAAATATAGCTCGAAAGGCTATTTCAATAGCGGCGTCCAAAATGCCTATAAGAACTCAATTCATTATTTCTGGATAGGAATGTTGAACCAAAGGAAAGAAGTCTTGGGTATAAAAAAAACAATTGCAGGTTTTCTTTTTTTTTTTTTTTTTTACTTCGTCCTTTGCTTTACTTTACATTAAAAAAAACAGATTCAAAAAATGATATGATTCAACCTCAAACCCATTTGAATGTAGCAGACAACAGCGGGGCCCGAGAATTAATGTGTATTCGAATCCTAGGAGCTAGTAATCGCCGATATGCTCATATCGGTGACGTTATTGTTGCTGTGATCAAGGAAGCAGTACCAAATACGCCTCTACAAAAATCCGAAGTGATCAGAGCTGTAATTGTACGTACTTGTAAAGAACTCAAGCGTGACAACGGTATGATAATACGATATGATGACAATGCTGCAGTTGTCATTGATCAAGAAGGAAATCCAAAAGGAACTCGAGTTTTTGGCGCGATCGCACGGGAATTGAGACAGTTAAATTTTACTAAAATAGTTTCATTAGCACCTGAGGTATTATAATACGAAATCGCGATAGAGTGACAGTCTTTAATTAAAATAGATAAATTTAGTAGATTATGTCTCACGCATATACTTTTAATAATTTTCATAAATAAAACGAACATGTTGATTATATAAAAATTTGGAAGTAACAATTATTTGCGTTTATCATGGGTAAGGACACTATTGCTGACATAATAACTTCTATACGAAATGCTGACATGGATAGAAAAGGAACGGTTCGAATAGCGTCTACTAACATCACCGAAAACATTGTTAAAATACTTTTACGAGAGGGTTTTCTCGAAAACGTAAGGAAACTTGTGGAAACCAACAAATCTTTTTTGGTTTTAACCCTACGACATAGAAGGAATAGGAAAAGACCATATAGAACCAGTTTAAATTTAAAACGAATCAGTCGACCTGGTCTCCGAATCTATTCGAACTATCAACGAATTCCGAGAATTTTAGACGGGATGGGGATTGTAATTCTCTACTTCTCGGGGTATAATGACAGACCGTGCGGCTCGACTAGAAAGAATTGGCGGAGAAATTTTTGTGTTATATATGGTAATCTTTCTGGTACCCGAATTATATCCGGAACTTCCTAATTTGTGAAAAAAAAAAAAACGAAAAAAGACAAGTTGTCTAATATCACTCCTCCTACATTAGTTGATACTTCAAGGGGGTTTTGCCTGGAATGAAAGAAGAAAAAATGAATGGATTCATGAAGGTTTAATTACTGAAGCACTTCCCAATGGTATGCTCCGGGTTCGTTTATATACTGAAGTCAGATTCGAAGTTATGTTTCAGGAAGGGCTCGACACAGTTTTATACGTGTACTATCTGGAGATAGAGCCAAAAGAGTCAAAATTGAAGTAAGTCGTTATGGTTCAAATGGAGGGCGTATAATTTATAGACTCCACAACAAGGATTCGAATGATTAGGCGGTTTTTCAACATTCCTTTCATGAGGATACAAGTCACCGTTCAAAAATTTTAAGAAACTTATTTTCTTCCAATAAGTAGATTCGCAATTCAGTTAAGGAATAACAACTATGAAAATAAGGGCCTCCGTTCGTAAAATTTGTGAAAAATGTCGACTGATCCGTAGGAGAGGACGCATTATAGTAATTTGTTCCAACCCGAGACATAAACAAAGACAAGGATAATCTTTCGAAAAGGTACTCTAAAGGAACCGATGAACAAATCAAAATAAAAGATCTGTTTTGACATGAAATGGATATATCCATATATCTAACTTATATTTATGAAATGATAAAATATGGCAAAATCTATACCAAAAAGTGTTTCACGTAGGACTGGACGGATTGGTTCACGTAAAAGTGCACGTCGAATACCAAAAGGCGTTATTCATGTTCAAGCAAGTTTCAACAACACCATTGTGACTATTACAGATGTACGGGGGCGGGTGATTTCTTGGTCCTCCGCTGGGACTTGTGGATTCAGGGGTACAAGAAGAGGGACACCCTTTGCTGCTCAAACCGCAGCAGGAAATGCTATTCGAGCAGTAGCGGATCAAGGTATGCAACGAGCAGAAGTCATGATAAAAGGTCCGGGTCTCGGAAGAGATGCAGCATTACGAGCTATTCGTAGAAGTGGTATACTTTTAAGTTTCGTACGGGATGTAACCCCTATGCCACATAATGGCTGCAGACCCCCTAAAAAAAAGACGGGTGTAGAAATAAACATTGAAGAGATTTCAAGAGAAATAAATGACTCAAAGATCTGATCAAATAATATTACTATGGTTCGAGAGAAAGTAAAAGTATCTACTCGGACACTACAGTGGAAGTGTGTTGAATCAAGAGCAGACAGTAAGCGTCTTTATTATGGACGCTTTGTTCTGTCTCCACTTATGAAAGGTCAAGCCGACACAATAGGCATTGCAATGCGAAGAGCTTTGCTTGGAGAAACAGAAGGAACATGTATTACACGCGCAAAATCTGAGAAAATTCCACATGAATATTCTACCATAGTAGGTATTCAAGAATCAGTACATGAAATTTTAATGAACTTGAAAGAAATTGTATTGAGAAGCAATATATATGGCACTCGTGACGCGCTTATTTGTGTCAAGGGTCCTGGATATGTAACTGCTCAAGATATCCTCTTACCACCTTCTGTGGAAATCGTTGATAATACGCAGCATATAGCTAGTCTAACGGAACCAATTGATTTGTGTATTGGATTACAAATCGAGAGGAATCGAGGATATAATAATATAAAAAGGCCAAATAACTTTCAAGACGGGAGTTATCCTATAGATGCTGTATTCATGCCTGTTCGAAATGCGAATCATAGTATTCATTCGTATGGGAATGGAAATGAAAAACAAGAGATCCTTTTTTCTAGAAATATGGACAAATGGAAGTTTAACTCCTAAAGAAGCACTTCATGAAGCCTCCCGAAATTTGATTGATTTATTTATTCCCTTTCTACAGGCAGCAGAAGAAAACTTACATTTAGAGCACAATCAATACAAGGTTACTTTACCTTTTTTTACTTTTCATGATCGATTGGCTAAACTAAAGAAAAAGAAAAAAGAAATAGCATTGAAATCCATTTTTATTGACCAATCAGAATTGTCTCCCAGGATCTATAATTGTCTTAAAAAGTCCAATATACATACATTATTCGACCTTTTGAATAACAGTCAAGAAGACCTTATGAAAATAGAACATTTTCGCATAGAAGATGTAAAACAGATATTGGACATTCTAGAAAATAAATAAAAAAGCATTTCACAATTGATTTACTGAAAAGAAAAATCAAATAAGTTTTAAATCAATTGAATCAATTGAATTTATTTCATTTTTTTTTCTATTTTTTTTTATTCTTTAGAAAAAAAAAAATAGAAAAACTGAAATGATTTGCACCTTTAGCACAATTTAGATATTCGGACCGGAATTTAATTGAATAGAAGTATCTAGGGAGAATTCACTTTGACTTTGAAGCGATTACTCCCTAGATACACACGTCATCATATTTTACAATTTGACAATAGAATCAATTTAAAAAAGACCTAAAGTTAGGGATTTATCAATAGGTAATGTTGCTCCAATACCCAAGCACAGGGCCACTGCGGTACCAATCAAAAAGACGGTTGTTGCTACTGGACGGCGAAATGGATTTTGGAATTTATTAACATTTTCCAAAAAGGGTACTGTTAATAATCCCGCGGGTACTGAAACCATTAAAAGAACACCCAACAGCTTGTTGGGTACTGTACGAAGTATTTGAAATACGGGAAAGAAATACCATTCGGGTAATATTTCCAAAGGAGTTGCAAATGGATCCGCGGGTTCACCAATCATTGATGGTTCTAGAACCGCTAAGCCTACGTTACACGCAATAGTACCGAGAATTACTACCGGAAAAATATATAAAAGATCGTTGGGCCATGCAGGTTCTCCGTAATAATTATGACCCATACCTTTAGCCAACTTAGCTCTTAATACAGGATCATTCAAGTCAGGTTTTTTTGTTATTGGGATAGGTGAATTATTATAGATCCATCCCCCCCAAGAACCGGACATGATAATTTTTCATCATCCGGCTCAAGCAAGAATCAACCCAACCAAGGGGATACATAGAAAAAAAACCATACATATAGATTTTATAAAATCTATATTTAGCCATATCCACACATATATGAATGATTCTATATGTAAGATTACCGGCTTCCATTTTACGAAGTTGCAACGATCCATTGCAAGGAATTCCGTTCTTACAGGAAAATGCTCAATACCCAAGTAGGCTTACAAAATTGATCATGATCAAGAGCTTTCTGGGTCGTCTCAGCCCTTTGGATTCGCCCTTATTCCCAAAATAGATCGAGATGGGATTTTTTTTTTTCGCGTACAAAGGATTTCCTTGTTACTAATACAGTCTAGCCGCTGCTCTTCTTTAGATCCCTTGTTTCACTCCGATAGTATCATAAATCGGATCGATGCAGAAGAAATGAATGCATTTCCATACTATTAAGTAAGTAAAATAGTTTAAGTAAGTAAAATAGTTAAAAGATAATCTGGATTATGACACATCACTTATTCTACTGGATCTTACGGAGCCTGTTCATGCACAGCATGCTTGGGTCTGATCATAGAAAAGATTCTCTTCAAGACCAGCCTAGCCCTATCCTCTTCATGGGGGGCGGTTGGAACAAAGACACATTTGGTTGTGAATTCCAATGTAGCAGATAAAAGCATATTTCTGCACGGCTCAATCAATAGTTCAAGTCACACACTCCCATAATCCATTTTCTCTTCGGAGAATTCCCTTCAACTATTCGTCCATGTCAAATAAATAATACAATATTGTGGAGTTGAGGGAAAATTTCCAAATACATGTCTTATTCTTTGTCAATAATCCATATTTGTAGCAATGAAATATTATTGTTCCTCCCCCAAGTAAAGTAATAAGATAAATGATTGATTACAAATCTCTATGATCTATATTCTTTATAAAGGACCAGAAATACCTTGCTTACGTATCATTAGAAAATGCATTAACATAAATACGGCAGTAAGAAGAGGTAATACAAAAGTGTGCAAACTATAAAAAACGAGTCAAGGTGGACTGTCCCACACTAGCACTTCCGCGCAATAACTCTACTAAAGGCGATCCTATTACCGGAATCGCTTCCGGTACGCCCGTTACAATTTTGACTGCCCAATACCCAATTTGGTCCCAAGGTAAAGAATAACCTGTTACACCAAAAGATGCGGTCAATACAGCCAGAACCACGCCTGTAACCCAAGTCAATTCGCGAGGTTTTTTAAAACCACCTGTGAGATACACACGAAATACGTGCAGGATTATCATTAGGACCATCATACTTGCCGACCATCGATGAACCGATCGGATTAACCAACCAAAGTTAGCTTCCGTCATTATGTATTGAACAGAAGCAAAAGCCTCAGTAACGGTCGGACGGTAGTAAAAAGTCATAGCAAAGCCTGTAGCTACTTGTACTAAAAAACAAGTAAGCGTAATTCCTCCTAGACAATAAAATATGTTGACATGAGGAGGAACGTATTTACTAGTTATATCATCTGCAATCGCCTGAATCTCGAGACGTTCTTCGAACCAATCGTAAACTTTATTGAGATAGGTAACCCGGGGAGACTCCCCCTCCGAGAACCGTATATGAGAATTTCATCTCGTACAGCTCAAACAAAAACACCCAAATACTGGGTGAAAAGGGTATGGAATAGAAAATTGGAAACTTCTTAATCTTCTGATTCAATCTTATCTAAAGATACGAAAGAGTCAAAATCAGAAAGCTCTTCTTTGTGGTTATAATTAGAATGCCAAAAAATCAAGTCGGCTCCCTTGTCTTTATGTTGATCGTTACAGGCCTCTTGAATCTTCTATTTACCTATTTCTTTTTCTTTGATTTGTTATTTTTTATTTGTATGGAATGCGGTTTTACTTTTGTTTTCTTTATTATTGATAGGAATTTTCTTGTTAAGACCCTATGAATCAATTGAAACCTCAGATTCATACTAGAACCACGATGATTCAATAAAACCTTCAAACTAAGTCCAAAGATTCCCCGAGTAAGAACCATTGGATCATCATTTATTCAACGAGGAGAATAGATAAACTTACTAAAAAATACAAAGAAACATTTGTCCTTTGAGCAAAATCAAAACAGAAATGGGAATTTGAAAGATTTTTCTTCTTTCAATTTCTAACTTTTTCTAATTTTGGAATCCGGCCGCGAGGTCTGAATATTAAGTATGAATCATAGTTCGAATACTTCGTGATCTATTTCATGTATTCCGTGCTCCAGATACTAGAATAAATATCCGACGGGGTAAAACCATCTCTATCAAGACGACAGACCCATTCTCTGTACTATCAATAGGATCAATTATAACAAGTCACACACTCATATTCCGGAAATACAGAAACAAAAAAATTGCGCGGTCGAACTACCAAGTCGAACTACCAAAAAAAAATGAGCTAAAATCAAAATCCGGGACCTAAATGCTTCCCTTTTTGTATTTAAAAGCTAGGATTTTGTGGTTCTTGTAACTCTAATTCAGTGAAATTCCATCCAGTAAAACGGAAGAATTATAAATCTCCAAAATAATAGATAGGAATATCGCAAATAGGGCCATTGCGACACCCATCAAAGGAGTAGTTCCCCATCCAGGAGCTACTTTACCATATTCCGAATTCAATGGTTTCAATAAATCCCCTACAGCAGTTCGTCTTGGACCAGATCTAGAACTACCCTCAACAGTTTGTGCAGCCATAAATCCTATTTTGTATTCATTGAGATCTGTTGACTTTGTATACCATTCCGTTGTAAATAAACGATCTTATCATAGATCCATTGGGGTCTTGAAATTATATAAGAATGGAAACAGCAACCCTAGTCGCCATCTCTATATCTGGTTTACTTGTAAGTTTTACTGGGTACGCCTTATATACTGCTTTTGGGCAACCCTCTCAACAACTAAGGGATCCATTCGAAGAACACGGGGATTAGTTGACGTAATGGGCCTCCCAATATTGCAATATTGGGAGGCCCATTACGTCAATTGAGATAATGAAAAATCATTTCATTTTTTTAGTTGGAACTTTAGGCGGTTCTCGAAAAAAGATAGCGAAAAAAATGATCCCTAAAGTCGAGACTAAGAGGAATGTATAAACCAATGCTTCCATAAATTCGATCGCGGTTTACAATTATAGCTTCCATACCTGTTTATTTGGGATTATCTCCCGAATTAAAGAAAAAAGAAGAATCAAAGAAAAGGCGGCATTTTCAATCCAGATTTCTTCAGTACCTTATGTAAAATCACAAACAGAAAATCGAAACCAGAAGCGAAAAATAACAGAGCAGCATCAGACTATTTGCCTTCTTGTCGTTGGATCTCCAAGTTTTTGGAATGCTCCAAATTCCACTTGAGCATCCAAATCTGGGTCAATACCAGCAAAAACATCTCTGAACAGGGTTCTAGCACCATGCCAAATGTGTCCGAAGAAGAAGAGCAGAGCAAACGAAGCATGTCCAAAAGTAAACCAACCCCTTGGACTGCTACGAAAAACACCATCGGATTTCAAAGTAGCACGATCTAATTCAAAAAATTTCACCCAATTGAGCACGTCTAGCATATTTTTTTCACAGTAGCCGGATCACTATAACTCACTCCATTCAGTTCACCACCATAGAACTCAACAGTTACACCTACTTGTTCGACACTATACTTCGATTCTGCCCTTCTAAAAGGAACATCGGCTCTAACAATTCCATCTCCGTCTACCAAAACAACTGGAAATGTTTCAAAAAAAGTAGGCATACGACGTACAAAAAGTTCACGCCCTTCTTTATCTCTAAAGATCGGGTGTCCTAACCACCCGACAGCTATTCCATCCCCGTTATCCATTGAACCCGCTCTGAATAATCCCCCTTTCGCCGGATTATTTCCGATGTAATCATAAAAAGCTAATTTTTCAGGAATTTTAGACCAAGCTTCTGATAAACTTTGATTTTCGGCTAGTCCAGCACTAACTCTTCGATATATTTCTTGCTGAAAGTATCCCTGATCCCATTGATAACGGGTGGGACCAAATAATTCGATGGGGGTAGTTGCTGAACCATACCACATAGTTCCAGCAACAACAAAAGCTGCAAAAAAGACAGCAGCGATGCTGCTGGAAAGAACGGTTTCAATATTGCCCATACGTAATCCTTTGTATAGACGTTGAGGCGGACGGACACTAAGATGGAATAAGCCTGCTAAGATGCCCAATGTCCCTGCTGCAATATGATGAGAGGCTATTCCTCCTGGAACAAAAGGGTCAAAACCTTCCACACCCCACGCTGGATTTACAGCCTGTACCTTTCCAGTTAGTCCATAAGGGTCGGACACCCATATTCCAGGACCATACAATCCTGTTACATGAAATGCGCCAAACCCAAAACAAGCTACTCCGGAGAGAAATAAATGAATTCCAAAGATCTTAGGCAAATCCAAAGAAGGTTTTCCTGTACGTTCATCACCAAATATTTCTAGATCCCAATACACCCAATGCCAAATAGCTGCCAAGAAGCACAAGCCAGAAAACACAATATGTGCCCCAGCTACACCTTCGTAACTCCAAATACCCGGATTCGTTATCGTCCCTCCTGTAATACTCCAACCGCCCCATGAATTGGTTATTCCTAAACGAGTCATGAAGGGTATAACGAACATACCTTGTCTCCACATTGGATCAAGAACGGGGTCGGAGGGATCAAAAACTGCTAATTCATATAGAGCCATTGAACCGGCCCAACCAGCAACCAGAGCTGTATGCATTATATGGACAGAAAGCAAACGACCGGGATCATTCAATACGACGGTATGAACACGATACCAAGGCAAACCCATGGGAATACCCCTTTATCAACAAAAAAATAGACACTATGTAACTTTATTGCATTATTGCATTGAAAAAAAAACTATGCTATGGACCGCCCTTTTTTTTTTCAGCCGATTCTCTCGGAAAAAGGATTAATATTTGTTCTATTCTTTTAGTATTTAGTAATAATGGAACAGTTCGGTTCGTAGGAAAAAAGAGAAGCAGATCTATTCTATACTCGATAAGTACCAATACGCAATGGGGGTTGATTCCCTTTTCTATGAGCGAATGCATCTATATTTGGTCATCATTCAAAGGGCCTATTCGTAAGAATTTTCCTTTCTTCATTCTGTTTTCCTTTACTTTATTTTCTGAACTTATTCAATCTATATATAAAATATGATAAAGGTCGATATTATTAAGATAATAAGCACATTATTACGCTTCCACATCAAAGTGAAATAGAGTACTTAATTCTTTTTTCTTTCAGTTTATGCCTATTGGTGTTCCAAAAGTACCTTTTCGAAGTCCCGGAGAGGAAGATGCATCTTGGGTTGACGTATAGTGCGACTTGTCAGATATATTGGGTCATATGGGATTTCCCCATTCTCTCCCTCGATGGAGATATCCTCTGTTTCGCCCCCAAAAAAAAATTGAATTATCAAAAATTTGTAGCGTGAAGCGCAATGAAGTGCAAATAGATCCGTTTTGTGAGGAGGTATCTAGATTAAATAATATTAGCAATTAAAATAATTTATGGTCGGCTTGGCTGGACCAATAAAATGAAGTATCCAGGCTCCGTTTAAAAAACCCAATTGGTAATATATTTATGATTATTACTTATATCATAAACGATTCGATTTCGTTAAATAGGAATGATCTCAAACTGTTAATCAATCGAATCCAAAAGGGAATGAATATGAATACGTCGAATATTTAGCAGAAGGCATGAAAGAAATGAATTGAAAAAAGGGGGGGGTAATAGCAAAAAAAAGACGTGGTATTGGGGTCATTTGTCCTATATGGACAAATCAAAATCGGGCAGATACTTACTCGGAGTAGAGCATAAACCTAAAAAAATTGAAGAAGCCCATTCAGGAACAAGAAAATGACATCGTGATTTTTGAATCGGATCTCGATGAAAAAATACATCAATGAAAGGTTAGTTCGATAAGTTTAGTGAATTGTTTTTTCTATTATAGGAAAACCCGCCAAAGTCATCGTTCTTGAAAAATGGAAGAAAAGCCCCTTCGCTAGAAGTTAGAAAGAACCCGCTATGAAAAAAGAAAGAGGGCTGGAGTTTACACATTGATTTTTTTCGCATGTTGAACCGTATGCATCAAAAGGTGCCTGTACGGCTCCTAAAGGATACAATTTGATCCTAATCAACCGACTTTATCGAGAAAGATTACTTTTTTTAGGCCAAGAAGTTGATAGCGAGATCTCGAATCAACTTATTGGTCTTATGGTATATCTCAGTATAGAGAATGATACCGAGGATCTTTATTTGTTTATAAACTCTCCTGGCGGCTGGGTAATACCCGGAATAGCTATTTATGATACTATGCAATTTGTGCGACCAGATGTACACACAATATGCATGGGATTGGCCGCCTCAATGGGGTCTTTTATCCTGGTCGGAGGAGAAATTACCAAACGTCTAGCATTCCCTCACGCTTAGCGCCAATGAGTTTTTTATTTGAGAGAAAAAAGAAGACTATGCCTTCACCATATGAATTATTAATATTCAGTAATAATAGCATGGCACTTCGAATTCGATATCCAAATTCTTTATTGTTTTTTTTTTCAAAAGATTCTCGATTATGTATCGAAAGAGTAGTATGAGACAAACGAAGGGTATTTACGACTTTATCTTACCTATCGTAGGCCTATTTCAGCGTCACAAACTTTTTTTACACCAGAGGATTATTAACAGGATTTAGGTTATCAAAGAGTACGAAAATAAAAAAAAAGAAAGAAACTTTGGGATTGCTGAATAACAGCCGAAATAAATATAGAAAGCAACGGGGCCATCATAGTATTTTTGAACTCCTCCAAAAAAAAGAAGGGTGGTAATTGGATCATTTACCGATCTGGGTATAAGAGACCCCATATTTTCTCTTTCTTCGATGAAAGGTAAAAAAGTGAAGTCCATTGGAGAGCCGTATGCAATGCGCAAAAATGCCCGTACGGTTGTTCAATTCTATCTTTTTCTTATTCTTTCTCTCTTCCCCTCCACGGATCGTCGAGCTATAGGAATCTTTTATTATGTTATATTATCTATATCGTTTTATTATGTTATCTTATCTATATAATCAGGGTAATGATCCATCAACCTATTGCCGCTTTTTTATGAGGCACAAACGGGCGAATTTATCCTGGAAGCGGAAGAACTACTGAAACTGCGCGAAACCCTTACAAGGGTTTATGTACAAAGAACAGGCAAGCCCTTATGGGTTGTATCCGAAGACATGGAAAGGGATGTTTTTATGTCAGCAACAGAAGCCCAAGCTCATGGAATTGTTGATCTTGTAGCGGTTGTATAAAAAATAGCAGTGATTTCACGCAAATACACGATTTCCGATTTTATCTTCTTACTTCTTAAGGGTTTAATATTCTATATAATCTATTAAATAGAAGAAATTCATAATCGTCCGGTTAGGATCGATCTAAACCAACCCCTAATGTATAATTCAGCATGCCAACTATTAAACAACTTATTAGAAACCCAAGACAGCCAATCAGAAACGTCACGAAATCCCCCGCTCTTGGGGGATGCCCTCAGCGCCGAGGAACATGTACGAGGGTGTATGTGCGACTCGTTTAAATCATGGGTTGAGACAAAACAAAAGAAAGAAAACGAATTTTCCAATATCAATGATCAGTACCATTGAATCGGATAGAATGGAAGAACTCCATTCACGATCTAAAACTAAAAAAGGATAGATCTATCATATCTTTCTATTGTGTATGAAATTTATGGTTTCCATTGGTGCAAATTCAATCACTTCAATTTGCAATTTAAGATGAGAAAGAATTCCCCATTGGTAACAAATAGTTATCCATTAAGCGGGGGGAAATCCTATTTAAAAAGCGGAAAGATTATGTTTCTACTCTTGCAAGAACGGACTAACAGGGTCAGCTACCCAACCAAACTTCATAATTAAATACCGTTACTGTATAAGGTATATCTCGTTAGGAAAGACCTATTACTGGAAAATTCATGGGTAGAGCCAAAGAGTGGTAACTGTACAAGTTACCAATACAATAGGATTGATTAAATGAGGGAAAGGGCTCCGGTGTATAGAAAGGACCTCACCGTTTAAGAAGTAACCATAGAGACGATGGAACCCACAATTTCTTTATCTATTTCTATTTACTACTTTATTTTATTTCCAATGCGCCTAGAAAAAAGGAAAAAAGTGTGGTCGGGAAGGTTATAGTAGCAAAAGCCATTGGAATTTTCATCTTATAAATTGGAAGAATCCGTTTTGTTATTAATAGACTAGGAAAGGGGAAATGAATAACTGAAAGAAAGGAAATCAATTAGTTATTCATCAAAGTTTCATTTATTCAATGACCAGAATTAGACGAGGATATATAGCTCGGAGACGTAGAACAAAACTTCGTTTATTTGCCTCAAGCTTTCGCGGGGCTCATTCAAGACTTACTCGAACAATTACGCAACAGAAAATAAGAGCTTTGGCTTCGGCTCATCATGATAGAGATAGGAAAAAAAGAGATTTTCGTCGTTTGTGGATCACTCGAATAAATGCAGTAATTCGGCGAAATCGAGTATCCTATATTTATAGTAGATTAATACACAATCTGTATAAGGGGCAGTTGCTTCTTAATCGTAAAATACTTGCACAAATAGCTATATCAAATAGTAATTGTCTTTATATGATTTCCAATGAGATCATAAAATAAGGAGGTTGGAAGGAATCTTCCAGAATCTTTTAAATGGAGTTCTCTGGAGAATGAACTCCGGGAAGGTAGAATAGAAATTACTATGATAAAATCGGGATAATATGATAAAATCGTCAAAATGAGCGAACACGTTCAATAAAAAAAGATTTATTCTTATTCCCCAATTCTTTTTTTTCTTACAACACAACGGATTCCAGGATTTGTTGACCAAAACATCCAGGTGTTTGAGTTCTGATTGGAATTTTGATTCAATTGAGGAGTAAGCCTATTTTTTTCTGGTTCTAAGACCTGTAGTTCTAGCGGTCGACTCACTTCTTTCAAATTGTTTCTCATTATTAAGAAAAGGTAACGAAGATAAAATACGAGCTTGTTTTATAGCAATAGTAATTAATCGTTGTTCTTTTAAGGTCAATCTATTCACTCGTCTAGATAATATTTTTCCTTGTTCACTAATAAATCGACTAATTAAACTCATGTTTCTATAATCAATTCGATCCCCCGATTGGATCGGGGGCAAACGCCTACGAAAAGATCGCTTGGATTTAAGAAAGAGCCGCTTGGATTTATCCATAATTTTTTTATTCCTTAGCCTTCAAATCCTAATCGTTAAAATCCTATTCCGATCCAATCAAAAATGATTTCTAAAATGAATTAATAGGATTTGTTTGTCTCTATTTAGTTGTTTCTATTTAAATATATGAATAATAGATCGATATATATATCTAATTTTTTTCATGTTCCTTGGAAGAGTGACACACAAGAACTCGGTTCGATCTATATCTATTTCTTTATCTCCCCATGAATTGTATGTTTGGAACAATAGGGACAGAATTTTCTCAATTCCAATCGACTAGGTGTATTGTGTCGATTCTTTTGAGTAATATATCTGGAAATACCCGCCAATTCCTTATTAACACCGTTTCCAACACAACCGGTACATTCCAAAATAACCCTTACTCGGACATCTTTACCCTTGGCCATGAACCTCCTTTCGGGTTTTGATTCACCCAACTTTTCTATTTTCCGATCCAAAGCGAATAAGAAGAAAGGAACCAAAAAAAATAGAAGTTGCTAACAACTCAAAATCCAATTCTGAAATAAAGATTTTGTTGCAATCCATATAGTAAATAGTAAGTAATACAAAAATTTCTAACTATATTTCTACTCACAGTACAGTATTTCATTTAAGTATCTTGTATTGTATGATACTCTTCCCCTAGCCACATTTCCATTTCGCTTTTCTTTTAACTTTAACTCTATTCTTTTAACTTTAACTCTATTTTGAATTTAATTGGAGCCTGAACCCGAGTTTCGCTGAGGTTGAATCCACTTTTTTCTTTCTCGTTCGCCCCTTATTCTATCTATCGAATTCCAAAAAAAAAAACAAGAAAAGAGGGGAACGAGAGACAAATATTTGATTCTATCTCTACTCTTCTTCACCCCTTTCTATGTCAATAACTAGAATGAAAAAAAAGGAAATGTCAACGCATCGGGGAATAAACGATTGATTTCTATCAATAAACCTGCTAAAGACCCGAACCATAGAGTACTTAGTACCGGGGCCACGGAAAGATATGTTTTTAGATCTCGCATTGAAAATCCTCCTTCTTTTTTTTTGTATTCCATATTGTAATACATTATGGTAAGAGATGTATATGTAGTTAAAGACCCCTTCTATTTGTGTGCGGAATCCCTAATTCAAATTGAAATGGGCAATGATTCGGTAGATAAGATTTTTTTTTTCTTTTTCTTAAAGCAGAAAAAAGGGTCCCTTTCCGTCTGAGAATTCCCGAGAAAAATATTTTTTTTTTTATTATATGTTATATGATATGAGACGAAAAAAAAAGAAATGCCGGGATCCATTTTGCATATCAATGGAGGAAAGAGAATAAGGATGTGGAAAACAAGACGGGGATTCTCTACAATGATACTGTAGACCAATTGAAAGGGATGTAGCGCAGCTTGGTAGCGCGTTTGTTTTGGGTACAAAATGTCACGGGTTCAAATCCTGTCATCCCTACCTATTACTGTTCAGAGGAACAGTAACGAGAGATCCATTTTGATCGATTCAATTTGGACATACATAATCTTTAATGATATGTGATAGTATACACATGCAAGAAATATTTATCGGCGTTAGAAAAAAAAAAGAATCCCCCTCCTTATAGTCTTTTCCGTTGTGATAAGAAAGCGCTCTTAGTTCAGTTCGGTAGAACGTGGGTCTCCAAAACCCGATGTCGTAGGTTCAAATCCTACAGAGCGTGATACCGCTCTTGCCTTGTTAGCTTGGTAGATCGAAAATTTCACTAAACTGAAATAATTGAACAGCAATCTGAATTTGACCTTGACCTCCCCCGGATTAAATTAAATAAAATTAAATTAAGTAAGGGGGGGTCAGTTAAAAAAAGAGATGTTAATTAATCAAAGGTCCAACTGATCACCACGTCTGTATTGTAAATATGCGGTTACGAATAATCCAGCCAAAGTAATAGGAATTAGACCTAAGACGATTCCAAATAGAAAAACTTCAATCATTTCAATTTAATTTCTTTGAAAGGGGGAAAAGAGAGGTAATATCTATCCCTAAATATTAATCCGTATTGTCTAGGAATCTCAATGCCCAATAATTGGTAATTAACACGGTAAGGAACTAGAGAATATCTGGAATACCACAGAAGGATTTCTTTTTATGAATTATTCATTCAATGAATTTCAAATAAGTCCTATCTTATTCAGACCAATAAATAGAGCCGAAGTTATAGTTAAAGCCGCTAGTAGAAAACCGAAATAACTAGTTATAGTAGGCATGAAGGAGCTAAAGGAAATATCTTCTTTTTATACATATGTTTATAAAGCACTTCCCTAAGTTTCAACTTTTAAAAGATACGAGGATAAGCAAAAATACCCTATCAATTGAAAGTTTTTGATTCATCAATCTTTAGAAAAGGTACTAACAAAAATCGAGTGGCAGGGATAGAAAAAGAAATCAATTCATAATCTTTGACATTTGACATGGACCCATCTCACGATTCCGAATCAACAGATTCGTTGGGCAACTCTTGAGTAAACTAATATTCAAATAATAATCAAAACTGTGTCATATAACTTCATTCCAAAAACGAAATTCTTTTTAAATCAATATGGAACAAACTTGGGGAATCGCTTCCATTTTGTATTTTGATTTTTTCTTTTTTATTGTATCTAATACATTTTCGAGTTTCGAATAAAGAGTGAACTTATACCTTACTTATACCTTATAATACCCTTTCTTTACTTTTTTTTTCCTTTTTTTTTGTTTTGACTTTCGTTTATTTACTTTAATTGTTTTTAACTCATTAGATTCAGCAATAGGTTCATTCCCATAAGATCTCAAATGAGAATAAAAAAAGGTATGGCACGATCAGTCGAAAAAATCAAATTTTTATTTCGGTCCAATTAGATTCTAAAACTAATAATTCCTATTATCTTTTTCTTTCTAGATTTTACATTTTGTCTTTTCATATTCTTTTTATATATATAAAGCATAAAGCGCTTTCTCCTTGTAGTAAAGCCCGTTCTCCTTGTAGTTAGGTCAAGAAAAAACTTTGGATCTAATAGAACAAAACAATGCGCCCATCACAAATATCGATTATTAGAAGAGAAGCCTTTATAAGCGTTTTTCTCCTTCTTTTATCGAATCCTATCTACCACCGTTACTTGTTTCTCGCCGACTAAGCAATTCCTTAAAAAAAAAGAGGGGGATTACAACAAAAAACCTCTTCTACACCTACGAAAAGGGGATTTGTAGATTTCACATCTACTTGAAGTGGGGAAATATGATAATCTTCGTCATGAATTATTATTATTAGAAAAAGAAAAACAATTTGTCGGATTTCCATTTTACCTAATCTTCAATTTCTAGTCCGAAGCCGATAATGGAAATGGAGAAAAGAAACCCCATACTACAGAAATTTGATGAATTTTCTATTGAATGGTACACAGTTATACATCGACCAGCAAGAAGAAACGAAGAAAACAATTATCTAGCCCCGCATTTCGATACTGATTGAGGTTGCGTTGCTGTGTCAGAAGAAGGATAGCTATACTGATTCGGTATATTCTAAAAATACCCTTGGTACTATATTGACGATCTCACAAAGATTTAAATTCAGTGAATTTCCATTTACTGATCTTATCTTTTACGGAATCGATCCCCCTTTGACTGTACAAGAATATGTGGAGCTCAGCATGTCTGGAAGCACAGGAGAACGTTCTTTTGCTGATATTATTACCAGTATTCGATACTGGGTCATTCATAGCATTACTATACCTTCCCTATTCATTGCGGGTTGGTTATTTGTCAGCACGGGTTTAGCTTACGATGTGTTTGGGAGCCCTCGTCCAAACGAGTATTTTACAGAGAGCCGACAAGGAATTCCATTAATAACCGGCCGTTTTGATTCTTTGGAGCAACTCGATGAATTTAGTAGATCTTTTTAGGAGGACCCAATGACCATAGATCGAACCTATCCAATTTTTTACAGTGCGATGGTTGGCTGTTCACGGACTAGCTGTACCTACCGTTTCTTTTTTGGGGTCAATATCAGCAATGCAGTTCATCCAACGATAAACCTAATCCGAATTAGAGAGCTATGACACAATCAAACCCGAACGAACAAAATGTTGAATTGAATCGTACCAGTCTTTACTGGGGGTTATTACTCATTTTTTGTACTTGCTGTTTTATTTTCCAATTATTTCTTCAATTAAGAGAAGAAAAGAGAATAGTAGAATAATAAAAAATAGTAGGAATTCTCTTATCCCATTCGGACGGATCGCATCTTATAATTATCTATGACTGTTTATGTCTCTAGCATGACCACTTGATAAAATGTGGAGGGAAGCGGGATAAATGGCCGATACTACTGGAAGGATTCCTCTTTGGATAATAGGTACTGTAACGGGTATTCTTGTGATCGGTTTAATAGGCATTTTCTTTTATGGTTCATATTCCGGATTGGGTTCGTCCTTGTAGTAATCGGATGAATTTCGTTATAGACATGAAAGCGTAAGAACTCGACGGGGCCTATCACTTATTTCTTTGTCTGATTCGAGGGGTAGGGCCCCGTTGAGTTCTTAATAATCATAATATTCTGTTTTGTTCGTATATGTATAAACGACAAAATAGATCACTTTTCCGATGCTTCAAAAAATTCCATTTCATTTTTTTCTGATGATTTTTTTTTTAATTAACTTGCTTAATTGATTTAGAACATTTGTTCCGCGATAGTATCTATCGATACTTTCAAAGTTAGAAGAAAGTAAGCAATCACTCAATTTCTTTTTCCTGGATCACAGAATCACAATTCATGTATATATAGATTTCTTTCGATCAGATATTAAGAAATACAAAAAAAAAGTTCTGATAAGCCTGGAAAAAATCTAAACTAAGAATATAAGAATAGGAATCTTTGACGAATGGAATCAAAAACCATTATTATTTCGATTTCGACACCAGAAAGGGATGTGGAAAATTCCCTTTCTGGTGTCGAGGGCTAGGACGACGAATAATACCTTTTAGAATCCCTTGTTACCCTCATTTCTCCTTCCTTTCTTTATCTTCTCCGCTTACTTTTTTACTTTTATCTTATTTTAGTATCTTGTTCTAGTCGAATTTGATTCTATTAGAATAGAAAACTATTGACACATTCTAGGATATTTAAATCTGACAATAGTAACATAGTCACACCCCTCCAATCTCCAATTTGGATTGAAAAACCAACGAAGGGGTAAAATAAAATACCCGTCTTCACAATGTTGCTAAATCCACGGATCTAGAAATTCATTTCGGACAATTGAACCTTCTCAAACTGTTTCTTTTTAAGAACCAAAAAGATTTGTGCCAAAACAACAGATGCCAAAAAGACCAAAAGGCCTTGGACACGTAATGGGTCTTGAAGTACTATTTCTGCATCTCCCTGCCCAAATCCACCCACATTAGGATTACTTGTTAATGGTTGATCAAGTTTGATAGATTCGCCCTCTGAAACACGAAGTTCTGGTCCTGGGGGGATAATATCAACCACTTCACGTCCGTCCGATGCATTGGCTATGGTTATTTCGTACCCCCCTTTTTTCTTTTCGTATGATTTTGCTTACTATACCTGCCGCTGTAGCATTATAAACTGTATTGTTACTTTTGGTCCCGTCGGGATAAATCTGACCCCTTCCCCTGTTACCACCTACGTATATTGGATATTTTAAGAAGTGAATATCTTTATTAGTCGCGGGGTCCGGGGAAAGAATAGGAAAAGTGATTTCACTATATTTCTGCCCAGGCACTGGCCCTATCACAAGAATATTTTTTTAGTGGGACGGTAGTTCTGAAAAGACAGATTGCCTATCTTTTCTTTCATCTCGGGCGAAATACGATCAGGGGGGGCTAATTCAAACCCCTCTGGTAAAATAAGAACGGCCCCTACATTCAAAGCCCCCTTTTTACCATTAGCAAGAACCTGTTTCAGTTGCATATCATAAGGAATTCTAACAACTGCTTCAAATACAGTATCAGGAAGTATGGCCTGTGGAACCTCAATATCCACAGGCTTATTAGCTAAATGGCAATTGGCACATACAATACGACCAGTTGCTTCTCGTGGATTTTCAAAACCCTGCTGCGCAAAAATGGGATACGCATTTGAAATGGATGCCCGAGTTATTATATATATCATGAACGATACGGAAATGAATCGAGTAATCTCTTCCTTTATCGAAGAAAGGGTATTTCTAATTTGCATGGTCCAATCGTTGATGCCGAAAATTTCTACAATAAAATTGGGTGGGTCACTAGTATAGTTCCCCATCCACGATTCTGCTATTTACTGAAATAATTTTACTGGAATATCAGATTACTGGAATATAGGAGTAATCCTCTCGATGGGTAGAAAGAGTAAGGTAAAAGGTAAGTACGACTTTGAATGTTTTGCTTATGTACAAAGTCTGAAACATTCTAATTGGATCAGTGAATCGTTTTTCAGTCATTCATTGAATGATAAATCACTACAAGTGACGGAGATACACGATTTAAATAACGAAAAATCCAATATTTCAAAATTGTATCTAAAATGACTGGAAAAGTGGAAACAAGACCAGATATAATTTGATCATTATGAGCAAATCCAAAATCGTTGTAGACATAGCCAATCATTAGTTCCCAACCGTGGGGCGAATGGAATCCGATACATAAATCAGTTACTAAAAGAATCGAAAAGGCTTTTATTGTGTCGCTTAAATTATATAGGAATTCTTGAACCCAAGAGTTAAGAATAACAAGTTCCTCATTACCCAGAATAGAATAACCGCTTAGAATAACGAAACAGATTATATTTGTCGAGAAGTGCAAAATCGTATGGATATGATCCTCGTCGTGCATCTTGATCAATTGGATTGTTTCTTTGTGGAGCCCTATACGAAGCTTTTGTAGATGCCTTTCCGGGAATTCCTTTATCATTTCGTCCAAGAGGAATAGTTCCTCTAATTCTATGAATTTTTCTAGAATACTCTTTTCTTGAATATCATTCAAGAAAGTTTCGGATTGCCTAGTATTCCACCAATTAGTAATCCAAGATTCCAGACTTTTATTAAATGAGAGAAATCCACCAGGGCAAGAATACTAAAAAATACTATAGATGAGAGATATCTAATGGGAATGGGTGCGTTCTTTTTTGTCATTTTTTCATCTGTGAATTGTTACTGAAACCACCTCATTTGTTGACTCTATTCGATCTAATATTTCGATCCAAGCATGAGTTCTATTATAAGGTATCGCGCCTATGAATCGAGTCTCGGTTTTTTAGTTGTGATTCAGCAGTTAGTCCTTGAATCTAGTGTAGAAAAAATCCAAAAATAGAAGAAGAATCCATTTCGAATTCAAATGAAGAAATAATCCAAAAATTTTGTTTCCAGATATCTCAATTGATCAAATATTCGAAGCAATCCCCCCTTTTTTTCGATGAATGCCCAAAAGATTCAAATTCAAATAATGAATATTATTCGGATTTCGAAATGAAAGAACTTCCTTCCTAGTAAGAATTAAAATCGAAAATATTTCGAAAAAAAAAAATTCGCAGGCTGTCCAGAGCATAATCCATGAATATTTGAAGGAATATTTGAGAGAATTTTCTGAAGAATATTGTGATAATCAAAAACGAGTGGCAAAAAAAGAAAGAAAAGTTCTCATTCTAAGAGATCCAATTGTTTGGTCATTAAGAAAGACAAAAGAAAGGATAAAAAGGGTCCATTACCAAAAGAAAATAGAGATAATTTCCAAGATATGATCTATCCATATCTAACGTATGAATTCAAAATATTGAAAATAAAAAAAAAAGCTAAATTTTTTATTCCGAAAAGTTTTGATATATGAGATCAATCTATTATTTCGATTTGTTACTTCTTTTGTTACTGAATTGAATTGAGTGGGGATTTCCATACGCAAAAAAAACCATTTTTTTACAGACAAAAAAAGGTTTCGTTTTATGTTATGGCTGTTCCATACACGTTTGCCTTGCTTTGGCCCCACTGGACATTCTGAAGAAACTTCAATTAAGTAAGTTATGCTATAGAAAAAAAGGATTCTTGGGTTTGTTCCTCCGGCTAAGAAAGCATTTACTCTTCAGTTCATTTTTCAAAAAACTTCAATTGGTACGCGCAAGAAATAGGCTAATTCCGCAGCCTTTTGCTCAATTTCACGCGGAGTCAAATTCTCATCAGTACGAGTCAACGGAATAGCCCCCAGGCCTCTAATTTCCATATAAAGGACACGACGAGCATAAATACCCTCTTTCACTTCTATTCTGATGGACTGAATATCTTTCATAAGGAATCGTAGAAAGATGCGGCGATTTTTTCCAGGAAATCCCCAACGAAAAATACACACTATTCCTTCTTTTCGATCAAATCGATCATAACCGCTACCGACATTCCATGTAATTGTGCACCACAAATAGGAACTAACAAAGAGACCCGCGATCCCATAGAAAGACATCACGATCCCTTGTGGGAAAAAACGGATTTGCTGAGACGGAAATAAAGATATCAAATTCCTATCAAGATAACTAGAAATTCCAACCAATAAGAATCCTAATGAACCTAAAAAAAGGATAAAGGCCCAGCAGAAATTACTTGTTTTGCGAGATCCTGCTATAAATTCTATCCATATATATTCTGATCGCCAACTCATACATACTAGACCCAGTTGCATTTTCTTGGAATTGAGGGAATAACCAAAATCAATTTGACTTTACTTTTTTTTTTTTGTTTCCGAAGTAACTTTCATCAACTAGTACTATTCTGATGTGAACTTTTAGCAGTAATTCATCAAATTAGTTAGATATAATAAAATAAGAACATCCCCTTCATAGGATTCCCTATAGATAGATATAGATTAGATAGCTACATACATATAGATACATTGACTAAAATTTCAGACATGAGCTCGGATACTGGCCTATTTTTGAAAATAGATAGAATTCATTTACCCATATATCATGTTTATGCATGCATAAGAGCTCTTTCATTTATGTTCGCAGAAAGCCGCCTGTTATTTCTTATTGTTATACAATACTCTACTAAATGGATATCTGTGCCGTGTTTGCTAAGTCTTGAAAAAAAAAACTAGAGGAGATTTGACCCCATCGGATTTACAAAATCTTATTTTTTTGAACATGAAGAGATAAAGAAGCCATTGCAATTGCCGGAAATACTAGGCCCACTAACGGCACAAAAATAGAGGGTAAGTTATTGAGAATTGTCATAGAATGGGTACCTCGATTTCATATTTGTACCTCTTATTATTATAAAGATATCTTATAATAATTAGAATTCATATTAGAATTCGTATAGAAGTATACTAAGTATATATACTAAGTATATCTAAGTGAGTCTAGAGAATAAGTGCAAGGAATGTAGAACTAAATAAACGGACTTATTCATCTTTCTACATGAAATATATGTTATGTATGATAATCCACTTTCTTTATTATTCTATTCGTACTTCTTTTATTTTTTCTATTGTTCTTATATTCTAATTTCTTTTTTAATATTTAATACAAAAAGAGTTTTTTAACAAATTCCCGAAAGATTCGTTAGAATCCGATCCAATATCCAATAGCAAGGATTCTTAGAAAAAATGGGACTTCTTGGGAGATATAGAAAGATGCAAGATTCTATATTTTTTCTATATTTGAGTTCTATATATACATATGCAAAATACATATCAAAAAGGGGACCCCGAAATTCGTTTTATTTGCCTTGCCCCCGAATTCTAAGGAAGAATTCGCTTTTTTATCTTGTTTTGTTGATAGAGGGTTACTGATTAGTAATCAGGAATATCGGTAAAAAAAAAATAATTATCCGCATGATTCTTTATACAAATACAATTAAATCTTATGTCACCAAAGAAAAGTCCATTCTTTATTTATTTTGATTCTGATAAATTAACTAACTAATTGGTCACCACAAAAAAAAATTTA
>CM047749.1:21374960-21379960 GCA_026225825.1 Pistacia integerrima
AATGAACAAAATATTGCGGAATCAAAAGTGGCTCTAGTCTACGGTCAGATGAATGAACCGCCGGGAGCTCGCATGAGAGTTGGTTTGACTGCCCTAACTATGGCGGAATATTTCCGAGATGTTAATGAACAAGACGTACTTCTATTTATTGACAATATCTTCCGTTTCGTCCAAGCGGGATCCGAAGTATCTGCCTTATTGGGTAGAATGCCTTCTGCTGTAGGTTATCAACCTACCCTTAGTACCGAAATGGGTTCTTTACAAGAAAGAATTACTTCTACCAAAGAGGGGTCCATAACTTCTATTCAAGCAGTTTATGTACCTGCGGACGATTTGACCGACCCTGCTCCTGCCACGACATTTGCACATTTAGATGCTACTACCGTACTATCAAGAGGATTAGCTGCCAAAGGGATCTATCCCGCAGTAGATCCCTTAGACTCAACGTCAACTATGCTCCAACCTCGGATTGTTGGTGAGGAACATTATGAAACTGCGCAAAGAGTTAAGCAAACTTTACAACGTTACAAAGAACTTCAGGACATTATAGCTATCCTTGGGTTGGACGAATTATCCGAAGAGGATCGCTTAACCGTAGCAAGAGCGCGAAAAATTGAGCGTTTCTTATCCCAACCCTTTTTCGTAGCCGAAGTATTTACCGGTTCTCCGGGTAAATATGTTGGTCTAGCAGAAACAATTAGAGGGTTTAAATTGATCCTGTCCGGAGAATTAGATGGTCTTCCTGAACAGGCCTTTTTATTTGGTAGGTAACATCGATGAAGCTACTGCGAAGGCTACAAACTTAGAAATGGAGAACAATTTGAAGAAATGACCTTAAATCTTTGTGTACTGACCCCCTAATCGAATTGTTTGGGATTCAGAAGTGAAAGAAATCATTTTATCTACTAATAGTGGACAAATTGGCGTATTACCAAATCACGCGCCTATTGCCACAGCTGTAGATATAGGTATTTTGAGAATACGCTTTAACGACCAATGGTTAACGATGGCCCTGATGGGTGGTTTTGCTAGAATAGGTAATAATGAGATCACTATTTTAGTAAATGATGCGGAGAAGAGTAGTGACATTGATCCCCAAGAAGCTCAGCAAACTCTTGAAATAGCGGAAGCTAACTTGAGGAAAGCTGAAAGCAAGAGACAAACAATTGAGGCAAATCTATCTCTCAGACGAGCTAGGACACGAGTAGAAGTTATCAATGTGAGTTCGTAACTAATTGGTGC
This sequence comes from Pistacia integerrima, assembly GCA_026225825.1. Lineage (NCBI taxonomy): Eukaryota > Viridiplantae > Streptophyta > Magnoliopsida > Sapindales > Anacardiaceae > Pistacia > Pistacia integerrima. The sequence continues at coordinate 21,376,203 of CM047749.1, forward strand.
GTCCGCATAGAATAATCCAAAGAATTTCTGTTTATACACCCTTTTTTGATTTGGATTCTGGCGATTGAATACAATCAAATCCAATCAAGTGGAATCGAATTCTGATGGAAAGAAAAAAGTTTCCGTTTCAATTCGAAAATCAACTTGAATAGGATAGAAAAGATACAAAATCAATAAAAGAAAAAGAGGGTGGGTAGAAAAACTTATTAGATACCATTGACCGCGGTATCTAATAAGTTCTACCTACTATTGGATTTGAACCAATGACTCCCGCCGTATGAAAGCAATACTCTAACCACTGAGTTAAGTAGGTTATTTATCATTCTAAATAGAATGAGAAACAAAAAGGGACCCATCATATCGATGGATCACATCGATGGATTATAAATGTAATATGACTTCTAAGCAATACCAATCAAAAAGATCAAAGAGATATGATGTTGGATCATGTAATATTCATCTTGACAAGAAATTAGCTACATAATATGATAAAATATGTATCAGAAGCACAAGGGCTATAGCTCAGTTAGGTAGAGCACCTCGTTTACACGTGCGCCAATGTTTTTCAGAGGAGTCCATCATACACTCAAAAGATTTGATCTTTTTGAGAAATCAATGTCTGACTCCATGACTTTTAGGGAAGAAAACAAGAGAACAATAGCCTGACAAAGGTTCGGTCCGATTCGGGTGCCTATTTAGGAACCAAATCGAATCCATCATTGATTTGAGATATTGATAAGGTGAATACCTAGTCTATTCAATGCTAGGCATAATGAGTATAAGGACCTACAAAATGCTCTTTTCGTCCTATGAACCTTAAGGCGTATGAAGTTTCATATTTGATTCTTTAATCAGGATGATAGAGACTCCATTTAACTTAGGTTGATCTAGGCCAGAAGCAGACCTACGTCAAGATAACCTTTCTTTGAAAGACTTTTGGTAGTGCTCCTATATCATAATCCAAATAATGAATCAGAGCACACGGAGCCATTTCCTTAATTTTCTGTCAAGAAAAAAATATGGTAGACTAACTGCTATTTATATCAGTTAATGAAAGAGCCCAATGCAAAAAAGATGCATGTTGGGTCTTTGAAAGAGTTCGAATCATTTTGATAAGAATCAGTTCGATCTGTTTTACCGAGAAGGTCTACGGTTCGAGTCCGTATAGCCCTATAATAATTAATAATCAAAAAAAATTGAAATACAAAAGTCAAAGTTGTTGTATAGTTTTCATTTCTTCATTATTGTATTTTTTTGTTGTTTGTACCTGACTGCTCGTGGTTGCTTGGTTCATCGAAATCAAATCAGTCCCATAAGCTTGCTGGTATGGCGCTCGTTCCGAGCAGAACATAAAACTCAAAACAAAAGAGCATTTCAATGTATTTAGACTTTTATTTAGAAAAGTTCGAAGGAGGTGAAAGCAAGAGGGTTTTATTTGTTTTGTTTGTATAAGAGATTTATACTATATTCTAGATTGAAATCAAATCTAAGGAAGTGTAATGAAAATAGGATTACAATCGAGAAATCTTAAAACGAGACATCACATCAAACAAACGAAACTAGGTGGTTCGATCAAAATGAATTGTTGTTTTGACTAACCAGTTATCGATGACTTGACAATGAATTCCAATTCGAATCGCCGAATTCGGTATATTTTCCACATTCATAGGAGAGTTCGTCTATGTTTCTGCTTTACAAATATGATATTTTCTGGGCATTTCTAATAATATCAAGCGTTATTCCTATTTTGGCATTTCTAATTTCCGCAGTTTTAGCCCCGATTAGCAAAGGGCCAGAGAAACTTTCTACTTATGAATCGGGTATAGAACCAATGGGCGATGCTTGGTTACAATTTCGAATCCGTTATTATATGTTTGCTCTAGTTTTTGTTGTTTTTGATGTTGAAACGGTTTTTCTTTATCCATGGGCAATGAGTTTTGATGTATTGGGGGTATCCGTATTTATAGAAGCTTTCATTTTCATGCTTATCCTAATTGTTGGTTCAGTTTATGCGTGGCGAAAAGGAGCATTGGAGTGGTCTTAGTTTCTGAATATTCAGACAATAAAAAAAAATAACATTGAGACAATTATGAATTCCATCGAGTTTTCCTTACGTGATCGAACAACCCAAAATTCAGTTATTTCAACTACATCAAATGATCTTTCAAATTGGTCAAGACTCTCCAGTTTATGGCCCCTTCTTTATGGTACGAGTTGTTGCTTCATTGAATTTGCTTCATTAATAGGCTCACGGTTCGACTTTGACCGTTATGGACTGGTACCAAGATCGAGTCCTAGACAGGCGGACCTAATTTTAACAGCTGGCACAGTAACAATGAAAATGGCTCCTTCTTTAGTGAGATTATATGAACAAATGCCTGAACCAAAATATGTTATTGCTATGGGAGCATGTACTATTACAGGGGGGATGTTCAGTACCGATTCTTATAGTACTGTTCGGGGAGTCGATAAGTTAATTCCGGTGGATGTTTATTTGCCGGGATGTCCGCCTAAACCGGAGGCAGTTATAGATGCCATAACAAAACTTCGTAAGAAAATATCTCGAGAAATCTATGAAGATCGAATTCGATTGCAACAGGAGAATCGGTCGTTTACTTTTACTACCAATCACAAGTTTCGTGTTGTATGCAGTACTCCTACTGGAAATTATGATCAAGAATTACTTTATCAACCACCATCTACGTCAGAAATCCCTCCGGAAACCTTTTTCAAATACAAAAGTTCAGTATCTTCCCCCGAATTCGTTAATTAGGCAGGATTCTCTTGTACACAATAAGAAAGAGCGAATTCATTTTCATAAATTCAAAAATTTCATCGTAAATGTGAAATACGTATAGAAATCAAAATGCGGGAGAAATAAAAAAGATGCAAGGTCGTTTGTCTGCTTGGCTAGTCAAACATGGGCTAGTTCATAGATCTTTGGGCTTCGATTACCAAGGAATAGAAACTTTACAAATAAAGCCCGAGGATTGGCATTCCGTTGCTGTCATTTTATATGTATATGGTTACAATTATCTACGTTCCCAATGTGCCTATGATGTAGCACCGGGCGGACTGTTAGCCAGTGTGTATCATCTTACGAGAATAGAGTATGGTGTAGATCAACCGGAAGAGGTATGCATAAAAGTATTTGCTCCAAGGAGTAACCCTAAAATTCCGTCTGTTTTCTGGGTTTGGAAAAGTGCTAATTTTCAAGAACGGGAATCTTATGATATGTTGGGAATCTTTTATGATAATCATCCACGGCTGAAACGTATCTTAATGCCTGAAAGTTGGATCGGATGGCCCTTACGTAAGGATTATATTGCCCCCAATTTTTTATGAAATACAAGATGCTTATTGAAGAAAGCAATCTTCCTTTTTACAACTCCCGCTATTCAAGAAATATTTGTACGTTTTTGTCTAGATCAAATAGAGGAATTGAAGTCCATTCGTATTATTATTATGAATATTATGAATGGACTAAATATAAATAAATTAAATAGAAAAAAAAAAGACAATACAATTAAGAATTCTTTGAGATTCTCAAAATTGGAATATGCTTATTTCGGATGAGCCGAGCCAATAGGATGAACTAAAAAAAAAGAGTTCTGCATCATGAACTTTGTATCGCGTACATCACTTAGATGGGCTCTAGAGGGTCATATAGTAGGGAAGGAAGAAATAGAAAAAAACAAAATAAAAAAAAAAAATACAACGAAATGAAAAGGGATAGCATTCTATTTGTACTATATCTG
>CM047749.1:21385541-21409629 GCA_026225825.1 Pistacia integerrima
TGACTCGTTGGTTTTTTTAGTTTTAGTACTAGGATTCAAAAAAAAGGAACGAGCCATAGTACGAACGTATGAACTAATAACTTATAACACTAATAACCAACTCATTGCTTCGCATTATCTGGATACAAAGAAGCAGTCAAGATATAATATTGGTTATATCTTTGTAGCAACTGAAATCCTTTTTTGCATAAACTTTGCATAAACATAAAAAAACCAATCTGATTTTGAGTTCTGAAGTTATAAGTTGTGAAGCCAAATAGAAAAGTATGCGGATAAGGGATAAATGGAAGGATGAGAGAAAGAGAGAGAAAGAAAATATCACTGATATATAATTCCAATATGTAAGGTCTATGAGTCATCTCATAAAACAAAAGCAATGTAATAAGCATTAATAATGATTCATCCATAATTAGATGAATCCGCTCATAGAACAAAAAAATCAAGAGCCTCGAGCCAATAAAGACTGAGAAAATTGACTTAAGAACAAATTTCATTAAGGACTCCGTTGGAGAATTAAGACCTAACCATTAATCAAGAAGCAATGGGAACGATGGAACCCGTGAATGCAGAAGATTCTATTGAAAATGAATCTTAATAATTCATTGGGCAGGATGGCGGAACGGACCAGGAACCTATTCTTTTTATTCGGAGAGGTCGTGGACTAACCCTAGAACTGAAATAGATATTGAAAGGGTAAATATTCGCCCGCGAAAGTTTGACTTTATTGGATTGATAAATTTTGGTCGATCGTATATGAGAAAAGGCAAAACAAAAGAAAGATTCGTTATAACGTTATAAAAAATTAGAACGTTATAAAAAAAAACGACATTGACATTATCTATAAGACATTGACATTATCTATAAATAGAATACATGTTTAATTATAGATCTATAATATAGATCTAACTAAACACGATATATAAATTTCGAATAGATTAATTAGATGAAATTTCAAAGAATCCTATGATTCAGTATATTCTTTATTAAATATATGTATATCGGAATAAAATCTTTTTTAGCCGTTTCATTCGCGAGGAGCTGGATGAGAAGAAACTCACGTCCAGTTCTGTAGTAGAGATGGAATTGAGAAAGACCCATCAACTATAACCCCAAAAGAACAAGATTCCGTAAACAACATAGAGGAAGAATGAAAGGAATTTCTTATCGAGGTAATCATATTTGTTTCGGTAGATATGCTCTTCAAGCGCTTGAACCCGCTTGGATCACATCTAGACAAATCGAAGCAGGGCGACGCGCAATGACACGAAATGTACGCCGTGGGGGAAAAATATGGGTACGTGTATTTCCAGATAAACCAGTTACAGTAAGACCTACGGAAACTCGTATGGGTTCCGGGAAAGGATCCCCGAATATTGGGTAGCTGTCGTTAAACCAGGTAGAGTACTTTATGAAATGGGTGGAGTAGCCGAAAATATAGCTCGAAAGGCTATTTCAATAGCGGCGTCCAAAATGCCTATAAGAACTCAATTCATTATTTCTGGATAGGAATGTTGAACCAAAGGAAAGAAGTCTTGGGTATAAAAAAACAATTGCAGGTTTTCTTTTTTTTTTTTTTTTACTTCGTCCTTTGCTTTACTTTACATTAAAAAAAACAGATTCAAAAAATGATATGATTCAACCTCAAACCCATTTGAATGTAGCAGACAACAGCGGGGCCCGAGAATTAATGTGTATTCGAATCCTAGGAGCTAGTAATCGCCGATATGCTCATATCGGTGACGTTATTGTTGCTGTGATCAAGGAAGCAGTACCAAATACGCCTCTACAAAAATCCGAAGTGATCAGAGCTGTAATTGTACGTACTTGTAAAGAACTCAAGCGTGACAACGGTATGATAATACGATATGATGACAATGCTGCAGTTGTCATTGATCAAGAAGGAAATCCAAAAGGAACTCGAGTTTTTGGCGCGATCGCACGGGAATTGAGACAGTTAAATTTTACTAAAATAGTTTCATTAGCACCTGAGGTATTATAATACGAAATCGCGATAGAGTGACAGTCTTTAATTAAAATAGATAAATTTAGTAGATTATGTCTCACGCATATACTTTTAATAATTTTCATAAATAAAACGAACATGTTGATTATATAAAAATTTGGAAGTAACAATTATTTGCGTTTATCATGGGTAAGGACACTATTGCTGACATAATAACTTCTATACGAAATGCTGACATGGATAGAAAAGGAACGGTTCGAATAGCGTCTACTAACATCACCGAAAACATTGTTAAAATACTTTTACGAGAGGGTTTTCTCGAAAACGTAAGGAAACTTGTGGAAACCAACAAATCTTTTTTGGTTTTAACCCTACGACATAGAAGGAATAGGAAAAGACCATATAGAACCAGTTTAAATTTAAAACGAATCAGTCGACCTGGTCTCCGAATCTATTCGAACTATCAACGAATTCCGAGAATTTTAGACGGGATGGGGATTGTAATTCTCTCTACTTCTCGGGGTATAATGACAGACCGTGCGGCTCGACTAGAAAGAATTGGCGGAGAAATTTTGTGTTATATATGGTAATCTTTCTGGTACCCGAATTATATCCGGAACTTCCTAATTTGTGAAAAAAAAAAAAACGAAAAAAGACAAGTTGTCTAATATCACTCCTCCTACATTAGTTGATACTTCAAGGGGGTTTTGCCTGGAATGAAAGAAGAAAAATGAATGGATTCATGAAGGTTTAATTACTGAAGCACTTCCCAATGGTATGCTCCGGGTTCGTTTATATACTGAAGTCAGATTCGAAGTTATGTTTCAGGAAGGGCTCGACACAGTTTTATACGTGTACTATCTGGAGATAGAGCCAAAAGAGTCAAAATTGAAGTAAGTCGTTATGGTTCAAATGGAGGGCGTATAATTTATAGACTCCACAACAAGGATTCGAATGATTAGGCGGTTTTTCAACATTCCTTTCATGAGGATACAAGTCACCGTTCAAAAATTTTAAGAAACTTATTTTCTTCCAATAAGTAGATTCGCAATTCAGTTAAGGAATAACAACTATGAAAATAAGGGCCTCCGTTCGTAAAATTTGTGAAAAATGTCGACTGATCCGTAGGAGAGGACGCATTATAGTAATTTGTTCCAACCCGAGACATAAACAAAGACAAGGATAATCTTTCGAAAAGGTACTCTCTAAAGGAACCGATGAACAAATCAAAATAAAAGATCTGTTTTGACATGAAATGGATATATCCATATATCTAACTTATATTTATGAAATGATAAAATATGGCAAAATCTATACCAAAAAGTGTTTCACGTAGGACTGGACGGATTGGTTCACGTAAAAGTGCACGTCGAATACCAAAAGGCGTTATTCATGTTCAAGCAAGTTTCAACAACACCATTGTGACTATTACAGATGTACGGGGGCGGGTGATTTCTTGGTCCTCCGCTGGGACTTGTGGATTCAGGGGTACAAGAAGAGGGACACCCTTTGCTGCTCAAACCGCAGCAGGAAATGCTATTCGAGCAGTAGCGGATCAAGGTATGCAACGAGCAGAAGTCATGATAAAAGGTCCGGGTCTCGGAAGAGATGCAGCATTACGAGCTATTCGTAGAAGTGGTATACTTTTAAGTTTCGTACGGGATGTAACCCCTATGCCACATAATGGCTGCAGACCCCCTAAAAAAAGACGGGTGTAGAAATAAACATTGAAGAGATTTCAAGAGAAATAAATGACTCAAAGATCTGATCAAATAATATTACTATGGTTCGAGAGAAAGTAAAAGTATCTACTCGGACACTACAGTGGAAGTGTGTTGAATCAAGAGCAGACAGTAAGCGTCTTTATTATGGACGCTTTGTTCTGTCTCCACTTATGAAAGGTCAAGCCGACACAATAGGCATTGCAATGCGAAGAGCTTTGCTTGGAGAAACAGAAGGAACATGTATTACACGCGCAAAATCTGAGAAAATTCCACATGAATATTCTACCATAGTAGGTATTCAAGAATCAGTACATGAAATTTTAATGAACTTGAAAGAAATTGTATTGAGAAGCAATATATATGGCACTCGTGACGCGCTTATTTGTGTCAAGGGTCCTGGATATGTAACTGCTCAAGATATCCTCTTACCACCTTCTGTGGAAATCGTTGATAATACGCAGCATATAGCTAGTCTAACGGAACCAATTGATTTGTGTATTGGATTACAAATCGAGAGGAATCGAGGATATAATAATATAAAAAAGGCCAAATAACTTTCAAGACGGGAGTTATCCTATAGATGCTGTATTCATGCCTGTTCGAAATGCGAATCATAGTATTCATTCGTATGGGAATGGAAATGAAAAACAAGAGATCCTTTTTCTAGAAATATGGACAAATGGAAGTTTAACTCCTAAAGAAGCACTTCATGAAGCCTCCCGAAATTTGATTGATTTATTTATTCCCTTTCTACAGGCAGCAGAAGAAAACTTACATTTAGAGCACAATCAATACAAGGTTACTTTACCTTTTTTTACTTTTCATGATCGATTGGCTAAACTAAAGAAAAAAGAAAAAAGAAATAGCATTGAAATCCATTTTTATTGACCAATCAGAATTGTCTCCCAGGATCTATAATTGTCTTAAAAAGTCCAATATACATACATTATTCGACCTTTTGAATAACAGTCAAGAAGACCTTATGAAAATAGAACATTTTCGCATAGAAGATGTAAAACAGATATTGGACATTCTAGAAAATAAATAAAAAAGCATTTCACAATTGATTTACTGAAAAGAAAAATCAAATAAGTTTTAAATCAATTGAATCAATTGAATTTATTTCATTTTTTTTTCTATTTTTTTTTATTCTTTAGAAAAAAAATAGAAAAACTGAAATGATTTGCACCTTTAGCACAATTTAGATATTCGGACCGGAATTTAATTGAATAGAAGTATCTAGGGAGAATTCACTTTGACTTTGAAGCGATTACTCCCTAGATACACACGTCATCATATTTTACAATTTGACAATAGAATCAATTTAAAAAAGACCTAAAGTTAGGGATTTATCAATAGGTAATGTTGCTCCAATACCCAAGCACAGGGCCACTGCGGTACCAATCAAAAAGACGGTTGTTGCTACTGGACGGCGAAATGGATTTTGGAATTTATTAACATTTTCCAAAAAGGGTACTGTTAATAATCCCGCGGGTACTGAAACCATTAAAAGAACACCCAACAGCTTGTTGGGTACTGTACGAAGTATTTGAAATACGGGAAAGAAATACCATTCGGGTAATATTTCCAAAGGAGTTGCAAATGGATCCGCGGGTTCACCAATCATTGATGGTTCTAGAACCGCTAAGCCTACGTTACACGCAATAGTACCGAGAATTACTACCGGAAAAATATATAAAAGATCGTTGGGCCATGCAGGTTCTCCGTAATAATTATGACCCATACCTTTAGCCAACTTAGCTCTTAATACAGGATCATTCAAGTCAGGTTTTTTTGTTATTGGGATAGGTGAATTATTATAGATCCATCCCCCCCAAGAACCGGACATGATAATTTTTCATCATCCGGCTCAAGCAAGAATCAACCCAACCAAGGGGATACATAGAAAAAAAACCATACATATAGATTTTATAAAATCTATATTTAGCCATATCCACACATATATGAATGATTCTATATGTAAGATTACCGGCTTCCATTTTACGAAGTTGCAACGATCCATTGCAAGGAATTCCGTTCTTACAGGAAAATGCTCAATACCCAAGTAGGCTTACAAAATTGATCATGATCAAGAGCTTTCTGGGTCGTCTCAGCCCTTTGGATTCGCCCTTATTCCCAAAATAGATCGAGATGGGATTTTTTTTTTTCGCGTACAAAGGATTTCCTTGTTACTAATACAGTCTAGCCGCTGCTCTTCTTTAGATCCCTTGTTTCACTCCGATAGTATCATAAATCGGATCGATGCAGAAGAAATGAATGCATTTCCATACTATTAAGTAAGTAAAATAGTTTAAGTAAGTAAAATAGTTAAAAGATAATCTGGATTATGACACATCACTTATTCTACTGGATCTTACGGAGCCTGTTCATGCACAGCATGCTTGGGTCTGATCATAGAAAAGATTCTCTTCAAGACCAGCCTAGCCCTATCCTCTTCATGGGGGGCGGTTGGAACAAAGACACATTTGGTTGTGAATTCCAATGTAGCAGATAAAAGCATATTTCTGCACGGCTCAATCAATAGTTCAAGTCACACACTCCCATAATCCATTTTCTCTTCGGAGAATTCCCTTCAACTATTCGTCCATGTCAAATAAATAATACAATATTGTGGAGTTGAGGGAAAATTTCCAAATACATGTCTTATTCTTTGTCAATAATCCATATTTGTAGCAATGAAATATTATTGTTCCTCCCCCAAGTAAAGTAATAAGATAAATGATTGATTACAAATCTCTATGATCTATATTCTTTATAAAGGACCAGAAATACCTTGCTTACGTATCATTAGAAAATGCATTAACATAAATACGGCAGTAAGAAGAGGTAATACAAAAGTGTGCAAACTATAAAAACGAGTCAAGGTGGACTGTCCCACACTAGCACTTCCGCGCAATAACTCTACTAAAGGCGATCCTATTACCGGAATCGCTTCCGGTACGCCCGTTACAATTTTGACTGCCCAATACCCAATTTGGTCCCAAGGTAAAGAATAACCTGTTACACCAAAAGATGCGGTCAATACAGCCAGAACCACGCCTGTAACCCAAGTCAATTCGCGAGGTTTTTTAAAACCACCTGTGAGATACACACGAAATACGTGCAGGATTATCATTAGGACCATCATACTTGCCGACCATCGATGAACCGATCGGATTAACCAACCAAAGTTAGCTTCCGTCATTATGTATTGAACAGAAGCAAAAGCCTCAGTAACGGTCGGACGGTAGTAAAAAGTCATAGCAAAGCCTGTAGCTACTTGTACTAAAAAAACAAGTAAGCGTAATTCCTCCTAGACAATAAAATATGTTGACATGAGGAGGAACGTATTTACTAGTTATATCATCTGCAATCGCCTGAATCTCGAGACGTTCTTCGAACCAATCGTAAACTTTATTGAGATAGGTAACCCGGGGAGACTCCCCCTCCGAGAACCGTATATGAGAATTTCATCTCGTACAGCTCAAACAAAAAACACCCAAATACTGGGTGAAAAGGGTATGGAATAGAAAATTGGAAACTTCTTAATCTTCTGATTCAATCTTATCTAAAGATACGAAAGAGTCAAAATCAGAAAGCTCTTCTTTGTGGTTATAATTAGAATGCCAAAAAATCAAGTCGGCTCCCTTGTCTTTATGTTGATCGTTACAGGCCTCTTGAATCTTCTATTTACCTATTTCTTTTTCTTTGATTTGTTATTTTTTATTTGTATGGAATGCGGTTTTACTTTTGTTTTCTTTATTATTGATAGGAATTTTCTTGTTAAGACCCTATGAATCAATTGAAACCTCAGATTCATACTAGAACCACGATGATTCAATAAAACCTTCAAACTAAGTCCAAAGATTCCCCAGTAAGAACCATTGGATCATCATTTATTCAACGAGGAGAATAGATAAACTTACTAAAAAATACAAAGAAACATTTGTCCTTTGAGCAAAATCAAAACAGAAATGGGAATTTGAAAGATTTTTCTTCTTTCAATTTCTAACTTTTTCTAATTTTGGAATCCGGCCGCGAGGTCTGAATATTAAGTATGAATCATAGTTCGAATACTTCGTGATCTATTTCATGTATTCCGTGCTCCAGATACTAGAATAAATATCCGACGGGGTAAAACCATCTCTATCAAGACGACAGACCCATTCTCTGTACTATCAATAGGATCAATTATAACAAGTCACACACTCATATTCCGGAAATACAGAAACAAAAAAATTGCGCGGTCGAACTACCAAGTCGAACTACCAAAAAAAAATGAGCTAAAATCAAAATCCGGGACCTAAATGCTTCCCTTTTTGTATTTAAAAGCTAGGATTTTGTGGTTCTTGTAACTCTAATTCAGTGAAATTCCATCCAGTAAAACGGAAGAATTATAAATCTCCAAAATAATAGATAGGAATATCGCAAATAGGGCCATTGCGACACCCATCAAAGGAGTAGTTCCCCATCCAGGAGCTACTTTACCATATTCCGAATTCAATGGTTTCAATAAATCCCCTACAGCAGTTCGTCTTGGACCAGATCTAGAACTACCCTCAACAGTTTGTGCAGCCATAAATCCTATTTTGTATTCATTGAGATCTGTTGACTTTGTATACCATTCCGTTGTAAATAAACGATCTTATCATAGATCCATTGGGGTCTTGAAATTATATAAGAATGGAAACAGCAACCCTAGTCGCCATCTCTATATCTGGTTTACTTGTAAGTTTTACTGGGTACGCCTTATATACTGCTTTTGGGCAACCCTCTCAACAACTAAGGGATCCATTCGAAGAACACGGGGACTAGTTGACGTAATGGGCCTCCCAATATTGCAATATTGGGAGGCCCATTACGTCAATTGAGATAATGAAAAATCATTTCATTTTTTTAGTTGGAACTTTAGGCGGTTCTCGAAAAAAGATAGCGAAAAAAATGATCCCTAAAGTCGAGACTAAGAGGAATGTATAAACCAATGCTTCCATAAATTCGATCGCGGTTTACAATTATAGCTTCCATACCTGTTTATTTGGGATTATCTCCCGAATTAAAGAAAAAAGAAGAATCAAAGAAAAGGCGGCATTTTCAATCCAGATTTCTTCAGTACCTTATGTAAAATCACAAACAGAAAATCGAAACCAGAAGCGAAAAATAACAGAGCAGCATCAGACTATTTGCCTTCTTGTCGTTGGATCTCCAAGTTTTTGGAATGCTCCAAATTCCACTTGAGCATCCAAATCTGGGTCAATACCAGCAAAAACATCTCTGAACAGGGTTCTAGCACCATGCCAAATGTGTCCGAAGAAGAAGAGCAGAGCAAACGAAGCATGTCCAAAAGTAAACCAACCCCTTGGACTGCTACGAAAAACACCATCGGATTTCAAAGTAGCACGATCTAATTCAAAAATTTCACCCAATTGAGCACGTCTAGCATATTTTTTCACAGTAGCCGGATCACTATAACTCACTCCATTCAGTTCACCACCATAGAACTCAACAGTTACACCTACTTGTTCGACACTATACTTCGATTCTGCCCTTCTAAAAGGAACATCGGCTCTAACAATTCCATCTCCGTCTACCAAAACAACTGGAAATGTTTCAAAAAAAGTAGGCATACGACGTACAAAAAGTTCACGCCCTTCTTTATCTCTAAAGATCGGGTGTCCTAACCACCCGACAGCTATTCCATCCCCGTTATCCATTGAACCCGCTCTGAATAATCCCCCTTTCGCCGGATTATTTCCGATGTAATCATAAAAAGCTAATTTTTCAGGAATTTTAGACCAAGCTTCTGATAAACTTTGATTTTCGGCTAGTCCAGCACTAACTCTTCGATATATTTCTTGCTGAAAGTATCCCTGATCCCATTGATAACGGGTGGGACCAAATAATTCGATGGGGGTAGTTGCTGAACCATACCACATAGTTCCAGCAACAACAAAAGCTGCAAAAAAGACAGCAGCGATGCTGCTGGAAAGAACGGTTTCAATATTGCCCATACGTAATCCTTTGTATAGACGTTGAGGCGGACGGACACTAAGATGGAATAAGCCTGCTAAGATGCCCAATGTCCCTGCTGCAATATGATGAGAGGCTATTCCTCCTGGAACAAAAGGGTCAAAACCTTCCACACCCCACGCTGGATTTACAGCCTGTACCTTTCCAGTTAGTCCATAAGGGTCGGACACCCATATTCCAGGACCATACAATCCTGTTACATGAAATGCGCCAAACCCAAAACAAGCTACTCCGGAGAGAAATAAATGAATTCCAAAGATCTTAGGCAAATCCAAAGAAGGTTTTCCTGTACGTTCATCACCAAATATTTCTAGATCCCAATACACCCAATGCCAAATAGCTGCCAAGAAGCACAAGCCAGAAAACACAATATGTGCCCCAGCTACACCTTCGTAACTCCAAATACCCGGATTCGTTATCGTCCCTCCTGTAATACTCCAACCGCCCCATGAATTGGTTATTCCTAAACGAGTCATGAAGGGTATAACGAACATACCTTGTCTCCACATTGGATCAAGAACGGGGTCGGAGGGATCAAAAACTGCTAATTCATATAGAGCCATTGAACCGGCCCAACCAGCAACCAGAGCTGTATGCATTATATGGACAGAAAGCAAACGACCGGGATCATTCAATACGACGGTATGAACACGATACCAAGGCAAACCCATGGGAATACCCCTTTATCAACAAAAAAATAGACACTATGTAACTTTATTGCATTATTGCATTGAAAAAAAACTATGCTATGGACCGCCCTTTTTTTTCAGCCGATTCTCTCGGAAAAAGGATTAATATTTGTTCTATTCTTTTTAGTATTTAGTAATAATGGAACAGTTCGGTTCGTAGGAAAAAAGAGAAGCAGATCTATTCTATACTCGATAAGTACCAATACGCAATGGGGGTTGATTCCCTTTTCTATGAGCGAATGCATCTATATTTGGTCATCATTCAAAGGGCCTATTCGTAAGAATTTTCCTTTCTTCATTCTGTTTTCCTTTACTTTATTTTCTGAACTTATTCAATCTATATATAAAATATGATAAAGGTCGATATTATTAAGATAATAAGCACATTATTACGCTTCCACATCAAAGTGAAATAGAGTACTTAATTCTTTTTTTCTTTCAGTTTATGCCTATTGGTGTTCCAAAAGTACCTTTTCGAAGTCCCGGAGAGGAAGATGCATCTTGGGTTGACGTATAGTGCGACTTGTCAGATATATTGGGTCATATGGGATTTCCCCATTCTCTCCCTCGATGGAGATATCCTCTGTTTCGCCCCCAAAAAAAAATTGAATTATCAAAAATTTGTAGCGTGAAGCGCAATGAAGTGCAAATAGATCCGTTTTGTGAGGAGGTATCTAGATTAAATAATATTAGCAATTAAAATAATTTATGGTCGGCTTGGCTGGACCAATAAAATGAAGTATCCAGGCTCCGTTTAAAAAACCCAATTGGTAATATATTTATGATTATTACTTATATCATAAACGATTCGATTTCGTTAAATAGGAATGATCTCAAACTGTTAATCAATCGAATCCAAAAGGGAATGAATATGAATACGTCGAATATTTAGCAGAAGGCATGAAAGAAATGAATTGAAAAAAAGGGGGGTAATAGCAAAAAAAGACGTGGTATTGGGGTCATTTGTCCTATATGGACAAATCAAAATCGGGCAGATACTTACTCGGAGTAGAGCATAAACCTAAAAAAATTGAAGAAGCCCATTCAGGAACAAGAAAATGACATCGTGATTTTTTGAATCGGATCTCGATGAAAAAAATACATCAATGAAAGGTTAGTTCGATAAGTTTAGTGAATTGTTTTTTTCTATTATAGGAAAACCCGCCAAAGTCATCGTTCTTGAAAAATGGAAGAAAAGCCCCTTCGCTAGAAGTTAGAAAGAACCCGCTATGAAAAAAGAAAGAGGGCTGGAGTTTACACATTGATTTTTTTCGCATGTTGAACCGTATGCATCAAAAGGTGCCTGTACGGCTCCTAAAGGATACAATTTGATCCTAATCAACCGACTTTATCGAGAAAGATTACTTTTTTTAGGCCAAGAAGTTGATAGCGAGATCTCGAATCAACTTATTGGTCTTATGGTATATCTCAGTATAGAGAATGATACCGAGGATCTTTATTTGTTTATAAACTCTCCTGGCGGCTGGGTAATACCCGGAATAGCTATTTATGATACTATGCAATTTGTGCGACCAGATGTACACACAATATGCATGGGATTGGCCGCCTCAATGGGGTCTTTTATCCTGGTCGGAGGAGAAATTACCAAACGTCTAGCATTCCCTCACGCTTAGCGCCAATGAGTTTTTTATTTGAGAGAAAAAAAGAAGACTATGCCTTCACCATATGAATTATTAATATTCAGTAATAATAGCATGGCACTTCGAATTCGATATCCAAATTCTTTATTGTTTTTTTTTTCAAAAGATTCTCGATTATGTATCGAAAGAGTAGTATGAGACAAACGAAGGGTATTTACGACTTTATCTTACCTATCGTAGGCCTATTTCAGCGTCACAAACTTTTTTTACACCAGAGGATTATTAACAGGATTTAGGTTATCAAAGAGTACGAAAATAAAAAAAAAGAAAGAAACTTTGGGATTGCTGAATAACAGCCGAAATAAATATAGAAAGCAACGGGGCCATCATAGTATTTTTGAACTCCTCCAAAAAAAAGAAGGGTGGTAATTGGATCATTTACCGATCTGGGTATAAGAGACCCCATATTTTCTCTTTCTTCGATGAAAGGTAAAAAAGTGAAGTCCATTGGAGAGCCGTATGCAATGCGCAAAAATGCCCGTACGGTTGTTCAATTCTATCTTTTTCTTATTCTTTCTCTCTTCCCCTCCACGGATCGTCGAGCTATAGGAATCTTTTATTATGTTATATTATCTATATCGTTTTATTATGTTATCTTATCTATATAATCAGGGTAATGATCCATCAACCTATTGCCGCTTTTTATGAGGCACAAACGGGCGAATTTATCCTGGAAGCGGAAGAACTACTGAAACTGCGCGAAACCCTTACAAGGGTTTATGTACAAAGAACAGGCAAGCCCTTATGGGTTGTATCCGAAGACATGGAAAGGGATGTTTTTATGTCAGCAACAGAAGCCCAAGCTCATGGAATTGTTGATCTTGTAGCGGTTGTATAAAAAATAGCAGTGATTTCACGCAAATACACGATTTCCGATTTTATCTTCTTACTTCTTAAGGGTTTAATATTCTATATAATCTATTAAATAGAAGAAATTCATAATCGTCCGGTTAGGATCGATCTAAACCAACCCCTAATGTATAATTCAGCATGCCAACTATTAAACAACTTATTAGAAACCCAAGACAGCCAATCAGAAACGTCACGAAATCCCCCGCTCTTGGGGGATGCCCTCAGCGCCGAGGAACATGTACGAGGGTGTATGTGCGACTCGTTTAAATCATGGGTTGAGACAAAACAAAAGAAAGAAAACGAATTTTCCAATATCAATGATCAGTACCATTGAATCGGATAGAATGGAAGAACTCCATTCACGATCTAAAACTAAAAAGGATAGATCTATCATATCTTTCTATTGTGTATGAAATTTATGGTTTCCATTGGTGCAAATTCAATCACTTCAATTTGCAATTTAAGATGAGAAAGAATTCCCCATTGGTAACAAATAGTTATCCATTAAGCGGGGGGAAATCCTATTTAAAAAGCGGAAAGATTATGTTTCTACTCTTGCAAGAACGGACTAACAGGGTCAGCTACCCAACCAAACTTCATAATTAAATACCGTTACTGTATAAGGTATATCTCGTTAGGAAAGACCTATTACTGGAAAATTCATGGGTAGAGCCAAAGAGTGGTAACTGTACAAGTTACCAATACAATAGGATTGATTAAATGAGGGAAAGGGCTCCGGTGTATAGAAAGGACCTCACCGTTTAAGAAGTAACCATAGAGACGATGGAACCCACAATTTCTTTATCTATTTCTATTTACTACTTTATTTTATTTCCAATGCGCCTAGAAAAAAGGAAAAAAGTGTGGTCGGGAAGGTTATAGTAGCAAAAGCCATTGGAATTTTCATCTTATAAATTGGAAGAATCCGTTTTGTTATTAATAGACTAGGAAAGGGGAAATGAATAACTGAAAGAAAGGAAATCAATTAGTTATTCATCAAAGTTTCATTTATTCAATGACCAGAATTAGACGAGGATATATAGCTCGGAGACGTAGAACAAAACTTCGTTTATTTGCCTCAAGCTTTCGCGGGGCTCATTCAAGACTTACTCGAACAATTACGCAACAGAAAATAAGAGCTTTGGCTTCGGCTCATCATGATAGAGATAGGAAAAAAAGAGATTTTCGTCGTTTGTGGATCACTCGAATAAATGCAGTAATTCGGCGAAATCGAGTATCCTATATTTATAGTAGATTAATACACAATCTGTATAAGGGGCAGTTGCTTCTTAATCGTAAAATACTTGCACAAATAGCTATATCAAATAGTAATTGTCTTTATATGATTTCCAATGAGATCATAAAATAAGGAGGTTGGAAGGAATCTTCCAGAATCTTTTAAATGGAGTTCTCTGGAGAATGAACTCCGGGAAGGTAGAATAGAAATTACTATGATAAAATCGGGATAATATGATAAAATCGTCAAAATGAGCGAACACGTTCAATAAAAAAAGATTTATTCTTATTCCCCAATTCTTTTTTTCTTACAACACAACGGATTCCAGGATTTGTTGACCAAAACATCCAGGTGTTTGAGTTCTGATTGGAATTTTGATTCAATTGAGGAGTAAGCCTATTTTTTTCTGGTTCTAAGACCTGTAGTTCTAGCGGTCGACTCACTTCTTTCAAATTGTTTCTCATTATTAAGAAAAAGGTAACGAAGATAAAATACGAGCTTGTTTTATAGCAATAGTAATTAATCGTTGTTCTTTTAAGGTCAATCTATTCACTCGTCTAGATAATATTTTTCCTTGTTCACTAATAAATCGACTAATTAAACTCATGTTTCTATAATCAATTCGATCCCCCGATTGGATCGGGGGCAAACGCCTACGAAAAGATCGCTTGGATTTAAGAAAGAGCCGCTTGGATTTATCCATAATTTTTTTATTCCTTAGCCTTCAAATCCTAATCGTTAAAATCCTATTCCGATCCAATCAAAAATGATTTCTAAAATGAATTAATAGGATTTGTTTGTCTCTATTTAGTTGTTTCTATTTAAATATATGAATAATAGATCGATATATATATCTAATTTTTTTTCATGTTCCTTGGAAGAGTGACACACAAGAACTCGGTTCGATCTATATCTATTTCTTTATCTCCCCATGAATTGTATGTTTGGAACAATAGGGACAGAATTTTCTCAATTCCAATCGACTAGGTGTATTGTGTCGATTCTTTTGAGTAATATATCTGGAAATACCCGCCAATTCCTTATTAACACCGTTTCCAACACAACCGGTACATTCCAAAATAACCCTTACTCGGACATCTTTACCCTTGGCCATGAACCTCCTTTCGGGTTTTGATTCACCCAACTTTTCTATTTTCCGATCCAAAGCGAATAAGAAGAAAGGAACCAAAAAAAATAGAAGTTGCTAACAACTCAAAATCCAATTCTGAAATAAAGATTTTGTTGCAATCCATATAGTAAATAGTAAGTAATACAAAAAATTTCTAACTATATTTCTACTCACAGTACAGTATTTCATTTAAGTATCTTGTATTGTATGATACTCTTCCCCTAGCCACATTTCCATTTCGCTTTTCTTTTAACTTTAACTCTATTCTTTTAACTTTAACTCTATTTTGAATTTAATTGGAGCCTGAACCCGAGTTTCGCTGAGGTTGAATCCACTTTTTTCTTTCTCGTTCGCCCCTTATTCTATCTATCGAATTCCAAAAAAAAAAACAAGAAAAGAGGGGAACGAGAGACAAATATTTGATTCTATCTCTACTCTTCTTCACCCCTTTCTATGTCAATAACTAGAATGAAAAAAAAGGAAATGTCAACGCATCGGGGAATAAACGATTGATTTCTATCAATAAACCTGCTAAAGACCCGAACCATAGAGTACTTAGTACCGGGGCCACGGAAAGATATGTTTTTAGATCTCGCATTGAAAATCCTCCTTCTTTTTTTTGTATTCCATATTGTAATACATTATGGTAAGAGATGTATATGTAGTTAAAGACCCCTTCTATTTGTGTGCGGAATCCCTAATTCAAATTGAAATGGGCAATGATTCGGTAGATAAGATTTTTTTTTTCTTTTTCTTAAAGCAGAAAAAAAGGGTCCCTTTCCGTCTGAGAATTCCCGAGAAAAATATTTTTTTTTTTATTATATGTTATATGATATGAGACGAAAAAAAAAGAAATGCCGGGATCCATTTTGCATATCAATGGAGGAAAGAGAATAAGGATGTGGAAAACAAGACGGGGATTCTCTACAATGATACTGTAGACCAATTGAAAGGGATGTAGCGCAGCTTGGTAGCGCGTTTGTTTTGGGTACAAAATGTCACGGGTTCAAATCCTGTCATCCCTACCTATTACTGTTCAGAGGAACAGTAACGAGAGATCCATTTTGATCGATTCAATTTGGACATACATAATCTTTAATGATATGTGATAGTATACACATGCAAGAAATATTTATCGGCGTTAGAAAAAAAAAAGAATCCCCCTCCTTATAGTCTTTTCCGTTGTGATAAGAAAGCGCTCTTAGTTCAGTTCGGTAGAACGTGGGTCTCCAAAACCCGATGTCGTAGGTTCAAATCCTACAGAGCGTGATACCGCTCTTGCCTTGTTAGCTTGGTAGATCGAAAATTTCACTAAACTGAAATAATTGAACAGCAATCTGAATTTGACCTTGACCTCCCCCGGATTAAATTAAATAAAATTAAATTAAGTAAGGGGGGGTCAGTTAAAAAAGAGATGTTAATTAATCAAAGGTCCAACTGATCACCACGTCTGTATTGTAAATATGCGGTTACGAATAATCCAGCCAAAGTAATAGGAATTAGACCTAAGACGATTCCAAATAGAAAAACTTCAATCATTTCAATTTAATTTCTTTGAAAGGGGGAAAAGAGAGGTAATATCTATCCCTAAATATTAATCCGTATTGTCTAGGAATCTCAATGCCCAATAATTGGTAATTAACACGGTAAGGAACTAGAGAATATCTGGAATACCACAGAAGGATTTCTTTTTATGAATTATTCATTCAATGAATTTCAAATAAGTCCTATCTTATTCAGACCAATAAATAGAGCCGAAGTTATAGTTAAAGCCGCTAGTAGAAAACCGAAATAACTAGTTATAGTAGGCATGAAGGAGCTAAAGGAAATATCTTCTTTTTATACATATGTTTATAAAGCACTTCCCTAAGTTTCAACTTTTAAAAGATACGAGGATAAGCAAAAATACCCTATCAATTGAAAGTTTTTGATTCATCAATCTTTAGAAAAGGTACTAACAAAAATCGAGTGGCAGGGATAGAAAAAGAAATCAATTCATAATCTTTGACATTTGACATGGACCCATCTCACGATTCCGAATCAACAGATTCGTTGGGCAACTCTTGAGTAAACTAATATTCAAATAATAATCAAAACTGTGTCATATAACTTCATTCCAAAAACGAAATTCTTTTTAAATCAATATGGAACAAACTTGGGGAATCGCTTCCATTTTGTATTTTGATTTTTTCTTTTTTATTGTATCTAATACATTTTCGAGTTTCGAATAAAGAGTGAACTTATACCTTACTTATACCTTATAATACCCTTTCTTTACTTTTTTTTCCCTTTTTTTTTGTTTTGACTTTCGTTTATTTACTTTAATTGTTTTTAACTCATTAGATTCAGCAATAGGTTCATTCCCATAAGATCTCAAATGAGAATAAAAAAAGGTATGGCACGATCAGTCGAAAAAATCAAATTTTTATTTCGGTCCAATTAGATTCTAAAACTAATAATTCCTATTATCTTTTTCTTTCTAGATTTTACATTTTGTCTTTTCATATTCTTTTTATATATATAAAGCATAAAGCGCTTTCTCCTTGTAGTAAAGCCCGTTCTCCTTGTAGTTAGGTCAAGAAAAAACTTTGGATCTAATAGAACAAAACAATGCGCCCATCACAAATATCGATTATTAGAAGAGAAGCCTTTATAAGCGTTTTTCTCCTTCTTTTATCGAATCCTATCTACCACCGTTACTTGTTTCTCGCCGACTAAGCAATTCCTTAAAAAAAAAGAGGGGGATTACAACAAAAAACCTCTTCTACACCTACGAAAAGGGGATTTGTAGATTTCACATCTACTTGAAGTGGGGAAATATGATAATCTTCGTCATGAATTATTATTATTAGAAAAAGAAAACAATTTGTCGGATTTCCATTTTACCTAATCTTCAATTTCTAGTCCGAAGCCGATAATGGAAATGGAGAGAAAAGAAACCCCATACTACAGAAATTTGATGAATTTTCTATTGAATGGTACACAGTTATACATCGACCAGCAAGAAGAAACGAAGAAAACAATTATCTAGCCCCGCATTTCGATACTGATTGAGGTTGCGTTGCTGTGTCAGAAGAAGGATAGCTATACTGATTCGGTATATTCTAAAAATACCCTTGGTACTATATTGACGATCTCACAAAGATTTAAATTCAGTGAATTTCCATTTACTGATCTTATCTTTTACGGAATCGATCCCCCTTTGACTGTACAAGAATATGTGGAGCTCAGCATGTCTGGAAGCACAGGAGAACGTTCTTTTGCTGATATTATTACCAGTATTCGATACTGGGTCATTCATAGCATTACTATACCTTCCCTATTCATTGCGGGTTGGTTATTTGTCAGCACGGGTTTAGCTTACGATGTGTTTGGGAGCCCTCGTCCAAACGAGTATTTTACAGAGAGCCGACAAGGAATTCCATTAATAACCGGCCGTTTTGATTCTTTGGAGCAACTCGATGAATTTAGTAGATCTTTTTAGGAGGACCCAATGACCATAGATCGAACCTATCCAATTTTTACAGTGCGATGGTTGGCTGTTCACGGACTAGCTGTACCTACCGTTTCTTTTTTGGGGTCAATATCAGCAATGCAGTTCATCCAACGATAAACCTAATCCGAATTAGAGAGCTATGACACAATCAAACCCGAACGAACAAAATGTTGAATTGAATCGTACCAGTCTTTACTGGGGGTTATTACTCATTTTTGTACTTGCTGTTTTATTTTCCAATTATTTCTTCAATTAAGAGAAGAAAAGAGAATAGTAGAATAATAAAAAATAGTAGGAATTCTCTTATCCCATTCGGACGGATCGCATCTTATAATTATCTATGACTGTTTATGTCTCTAGCATGACCACTTGATAAAATGTGGAGGGAAGCGGGATAAATGGCCGATACTACTGGAAGGATTCCTCTTTGGATAATAGGTACTGTAACGGGTATTCTTGTGATCGGTTTAATAGGCATTTTCTTTTATGGTTCATATTCCGGATTGGGTTCGTCCTTGTAGTAATCGGATGAATTTCGTTATAGACATGAAAGCGTAAGAACTCGACGGGGCCTATCACTTATTTCTTTGTCTGATTCGAGGGGTAGGGCCCCGTTGAGTTCTTAATAATCATAATATTCTGTTTTGTTCGTATATGTATAAACGACAAAATAGATCACTTTTCCGATGCTTCAAAAAATTCCATTTCATTTTTTTCTGATGATTTTTTTTTTAATTAACTTGCTTAATTGATTTAGAACATTTGTTCCGCGATAGTATCTATCGATACTTTCAAAGTTAGAAGAAAGTAAGCAATCACTCAATTTCTTTTTCCTGGATCACAGAATCACAATTCATGTATATATAGATTTCTTTCGATCAGATATTAAGAAATACAAAAAAAAAGTTCTGATAAGCCTGGAAAAAATCTAAACTAAGAATATAAGAATAGGAATCTTTGACGAATGGAATCAAAAACCATTATTATTTCGATTTCGACACCAGAAAGGGATGTGGAAAATTCCCTTTCTGGTGTCGAGGGCTAGGACGACGAATAATACCTTTTAGAATCCCTTGTTACCCTCATTTCTCCTTCCTTTCTTTATCTTCTCCGCTTACTTTTTTACTTTTATCTTATTTTAGTATCTTGTTCTAGTCGAATTTGATTCTATTAGAATAGAAAACTATTGACACATTCTAGGATATTTAAATCTGACAATAGTAACATAGTCACACCCCTCCAATCTCCAATTTGGATTGAAAAAACCAACGAAGGGGTAAAATAAAATACCCGTCTTCACAATGTTGCTAAATCCACGGATCTAGAAATTCATTTCGGACAATTGAACCTTCTCAAACTGTTTCTTTTTAAGAACCAAAAAGATTTGTGCCAAAACAACAGATGCCAAAAAAGACCAAAAGGCCTTGGACACGTAATGGGTCTTGAAGTACTATTTCTGCATCTCCCTGCCCAAATCCACCCACATTAGGATTACTTGTTAATGGTTGATCAAGTTTGATAGATTCGCCCTCTGAAACACGAAGTTCTGGTCCTGGGGGGATAATATCAACCACTTCACGTCCGTCCGATGCATTGGCTATGGTTATTTCGTACCCCCCTTTTTCTTTTCGTATGATTTTGCTTACTATACCTGCCGCTGTAGCATTATAAACTGTATTGTTACTTTTGGTCCCGTCGGGATAAATCTGACCCCTTCCCCTGTTACCACCTACGTATATTGGATATTTTAAGAAGTGAATATCTTTATTAGTCGCGGGGTCCGGGGAAAGAATAGGAAAAGTGATTTCACTATATTTCTGCCCAGGCACTGGCCCTATCACAAGAATATTTTTTTTAGTGGGACGGTAGTTCTGAAAAGACAGATTGCCTATCTTTTCTTTCATCTCGGGCGAAATACGATCAGGGGGGGCTAATTCAAACCCCTCTGGTAAAATAAGAACGGCCCCTACATTCAAAGCCCCCTTTTTACCATTAGCAAGAACCTGTTTCAGTTGCATATCATAAGGAATTCTAACAACTGCTTCAAATACAGTATCAGGAAGTATGGCCTGTGGAACCTCAATATCCACAGGCTTATTAGCTAAATGGCAATTGGCACATACAATACGACCAGTTGCTTCTCGTGGATTTTCAAAACCCTGCTGCGCAAAAATGGGATACGCATTTGAAATGGATGCCCGAGTTATTATATATATCATGAACGATACGGAAATGAATCGAGTAATCTCTTCCTTTATCGAAGAAAGGGTATTTCTAATTTGCATGGTCCAATCGTTGATGCCGAAAATTTCTACAATAAAATTGGGTGGGTCACTAGTATAGTTCCCCATCCACGATTCTGCTATTTACTGAAATAATTTTACTGGAATATCAGATTACTGGAATATAGGAGTAATCCTCTCGATGGGTAGAAAGAGTAAGGTAAAAGGTAAGTACGACTTTGAATGTTTTGCTTATGTACAAAGTCTGAAACATTCTAATTGGATCAGTGAATCGTTTTTCAGTCATTCATTGAATGATAAATCACTACAAGTGACGGAGATACACGATTTAAATAACGAAAAATCCAATATTTCAAAATTGTATCTAAAATGACTGGAAAAGTGGAAACAAGACCAGATATAATTTGATCATTATGAGCAAATCCAAAATCGTTGTAGACATAGCCAATCATTAGTTCCCAACCGTGGGGCGAATGGAATCCGATACATAAATCAGTTACTAAAAGAATCGAAAAGGCTTTTATTGTGTCGCTTAAATTATATAGGAATTCTTGAACCCAAGAGTTAAGAATAACAAGTTCCTCATTACCCAGAATAGAATAACCGCTTAGAATAACGAAACAGATTATATTTGTCGAGAAGTGCAAAATCGTATGGATATGATCCTCGTCGTGCATCTTGATCAATTGGATTGTTTCTTTGTGGAGCCCTATACGAAGCTTTTGTAGATGCCTTTCCGGGAATTCCTTTATCATTTCGTCCAAGAGGAATAGTTCCTCTAATTCTATGAATTTTTCTAGAATACTCTTTTCTTGAATATCATTCAAGAAAGTTTCGGATTGCCTAGTATTCCACCAATTAGTAATCCAAGATTCCAGACTTTTATTAAATGAGAGAGAAATCCACCAGGGCAAGAATACTAAAAAATACTATAGATGAGAGATATCTAATGGGAATGGGTGCGTTCTTTTTTGTCATTTTTTCATCTGTGAATTGTTACTGAAACCACCTCATTTGTTGACTCTATTCGATCTAATATTTCGATCCAAGCATGAGTTCTATTATAAGGTATCGCGCCTATGAATCGAGTCTCGGTTTTTTAGTTGTGATTCAGCAGTTAGTCCTTGAATCTAGTGTAGAAAAAATCCAAAAATAGAAGAAGAATCCATTTCGAATTCAAATGAAGAAATAATCCAAAAAATTTTGTTTCCAGATATCTCAATTGATCAAATATTCGAAGCAATCCCCCCCCCTTTTTTCGATGAATGCCCAAAAGATTCAAATTCAAATAATGAATATTATTCGGATTTCGAAATGAAAGAACTTCCTTCCTAGTAAGAATTAAAATCGAAAATATTTCGAAAAAAAAAAATTCGCAGGCTGTCCAGAGCATAATCCATGAATATTTGAAGGAATATTTGAGAGAATTTTCTGAAGAATATTGTGATAATCAAAAACGAGTGGCAAAAAAAGAAAGAAAAGTTCTCATTCTAAGAGATCCAATTGTTTGGTCATTAAGAAAGACAAAAGAAAGGATAAAAAGGGTCCATTACCAAAAGAAAATAGAGATAATTTCCAAGATATGATCTATCCATATCTAACGTATGAATTCAAAATATTGAAAATAAAAAAAAAAGCTAAATTTTTTATTCCGAAAAGTTTTGATATATGAGATCAATCTATTATTTCGATTTGTTACTTCTTTTGTTACTGAATTGAATTGAGTGGGGATTTCCATACGCAAAAAAACCATTTTTTTACAGACAAAAAAGGTTTCGTTTTATGTTATGGCTGTTCCATACACGTTTGCCTTGCTTTGGCCCCACTGGACATTCTGAAGAAACTTCAATTAAGTAAGTTATGCTATAGAAAAAAAGGATTCTTGGGTTTGTTCCTCCGGCTAAGAAAGCATTTACTCTTCAGTTCATTTTTCAAAAACTTCAATTGGTACGCGCAAGAAATAGGCTAATTCCGCAGCCTTTTGCTCAATTTCACGCGGAGTCAAATTCTCATCAGTACGAGTCAACGGAATAGCCCCCAGGCCTCTAATTTCCATATAAAGGACACGACGAGCATAAATACCCTCTTTCACTTCTATTCTGATGGACTGAATATCTTTCATAAGGAATCGTAGAAAGATGCGGCGATTTTTTCCAGGAAATCCCCAACGAAAAATACACACTATTCCTTCTTTTCGATCAAATCGATCATAACCGCTACCGACATTCCATGTAATTGTGCACCACAAATAGGAACTAACAAAGAGACCCGCGATCCCATAGAAAGACATCACGATCCCTTGTGGGAAAAAACGGATTTGCTGAGACGGAAATAAAGATATCAAATTCCTATCAAGATAACTAGAAATTCCAACCAATAAGAATCCTAATGAACCTAAAAAAAGGATAAAGGCCCAGCAGAAATTACTTGTTTTGCGAGATCCTGCTATAAATTCTATCCATATATATTCTGATCGCCAACTCATACATACTAGACCCAGTTGCATTTTCTTGGAATTGAGGGAATAACCAAAATCAATTTGACTTTACTTTTTTTTGTTTCCGAAGTAACTTTCATCAACTAGTACTATTCTGATGTGAACTTTTAGCAGTAATTCATCAAATTAGTTAGATATAATAAAATAAGAACATCCCCTTCATAGGATTCCCTATAGATAGATATAGATTAGATAGCTACATACATATAGATACATTGACTAAAATTTCAGACATGAGCTCGGATACTGGCCTATTTTTTGAAAATAGATAGAATTCATTTACCCATATATCATGTTTATGCATGCATAAGAGCTCTTTCATTTATGTTCGCAGAAAGCCGCCTGTTATTTCTTATTGTTATACAATACTCTACTAAATGGATATCTGTGCCGTGTTTGCTAAGTCTTGAAAAAAAAAACTAGAGGAGATTTGACCCCATCGGATTTACAAAATCTTATTTTTTTGAACATGAAGAGATAAAGAAGCCATTGCAATTGCCGGAAATACTAGGCCCACTAACGGCACAAAAAATAGAGGGTAAGTTATTGAGAATTGTCATAGAATGGGTA
>CM047749.1:21409729-21426814 GCA_026225825.1 Pistacia integerrima
ATGGATAGAAAAGGAACGGTTCGAATAGCGTCTACTAACATCACCGAAAAACATTGTTAAAATACTTTTACGAGAGGGTTTTCTCGAAAACGTAAGGAAACTTGTGGAAACCAACAAATCTTTTTTTGGTTTTAACCCTACGACATAGAAGGAATAGGAAAAGACCATATAGAACCAGTTTAAATTTAAAACGAATCAGTCGACCTGGTCTCCGAATCTATTCGAACTATCAACGAATTCCGAGAATTTTAGACGGGATGGGGATTGTAATTCTCTACTTCTCGGGGTATAATGACAGACCGTGCGGCTCGACTAGAAAGAATTGGCGGAGAAATTTTGTGTTATATATGGTAATCTTTCTGGTACCCGAATTATATCCGGAACTTCCTAATTTGTGAAAAAAAAAAAAACGAAAAAAGACAAGTTGTCTAATATCACTCCTCCTACATTAGTTGATACTTCAAGGGGGTTTTGCCTGGAATGAAAGAAGAAAAATGAATGGATTCATGAAGGTTTAATTACTGAAGCACTTCCCAATGGTATGCTCCGGGTTCGTTTATATACTGAAGTCAGATTCGAAGTTATGTTTCAGGAAGGGCTCGACACAGTTTTATACGTGTACTATCTGGAGATAGAGCCAAAAGAGTCAAAATTGAAGTAAGTCGTTATGGTTCAAATGGAGGGCGTATAATTTATAGACTCCACAACAAGGATTCGAATGATTAGGCGGTTTTTCAACATTCCTTTCATGAGGATACAAGTCACCGTTCAAAAATTTTAAGAAACTTATTTTCTTCCAATAAGTAGATTCGCAATTCAGTTAAGGAATAACAACTATGAAAATAAGGGCCTCCGTTCGTAAAATTTGTGAAAAATGTCGACTGATCCGTAGGAGAGGACGCATTATAGTAATTTGTTCCAACCCGAGACATAAACAAAGACAAGGATAATCTTTCGAAAAGGTACTCTAAAGGAACCGATGAACAAATCAAAATAAAAGATCTGTTTTGACATGAAATGGATATATCCATATATCTAACTTATATTTATGAAATGATAAAATATGGCAAAATCTATACCAAAAAGTGTTTCACGTAGGACTGGACGGATTGGTTCACGTAAAAGTGCACGTCGAATACCAAAAGGCGTTATTCATGTTCAAGCAAGTTTCAACAACACCATTGTGACTATTACAGATGTACGGGGGCGGGTGATTTCTTGGTCCTCCGCTGGGACTTGTGGATTCAGGGGTACAAGAAGAGGGACACCCTTTGCTGCTCAAACCGCAGCAGGAAATGCTATTCGAGCAGTAGCGGATCAAGGTATGCAACGAGCAGAAGTCATGATAAAAGGTCCGGGTCTCGGAAGAGATGCAGCATTACGAGCTATTCGTAGAAGTGGTATACTTTTAAGTTTCGTACGGGATGTAACCCCTATGCCACATAATGGCTGCAGACCCCCTAAAAAAAGACGGGTGTAGAAATAAACATTGAAGAGATTTCAAGAGAAATAAATGACTCAAAGATCTGATCAAATAATATTACTATGGTTCGAGAGAAAGTAAAAGTATCTACTCGGACACTACAGTGGAAGTGTGTTGAATCAAGAAGCAGACAGTAAGCGTCTTTATTATGGACGCTTTGTTCTGTCTCCACTTATGAAAGGTCAAGCCGACACAATAGGCATTGCAATGCGAAGAGCTTTGCTTGGAGAAACAGAAGGAACATGTATTACACGCGCAAAATCTGAGAAAATTCCACATGAATATTCTACCATAGTAGGTATTCAAGAATCAGTACATGAAATTTTAATGAACTTGAAAGAAATTGTATTGAGAAGCAATATATATGGCACTCGTGACGCGCTTATTTGTGTCAAGGGTCCTGGATATGTAACTGCT
Source organism: Pistacia integerrima (assembly GCA_026225825.1). Taxonomy (NCBI): domain Eukaryota; kingdom Viridiplantae; phylum Streptophyta; class Magnoliopsida; order Sapindales; family Anacardiaceae; genus Pistacia; species Pistacia integerrima. The sequence continues at coordinate 21,411,630 of CM047749.1, forward strand.
CAAGATATCCTCTTACCACCTTCTGTGGAAATCGTTGATAATACGCAGCATATAGCTAGTCTAACGGAACCAATTGATTTGTGTATTGGATTACAAATCGAGAGGAATCGAGGATATAATAATATAAAAAAGGCCAAATAACTTTCAAGACGGGAGTTATCCTATAGATGCTGTATTCATGCCTGTTCGAAATGCGAATCATAGTATTCATTCGTATGGGAATGGAAATGAAAAACAAGAGATCCTTTTTCTAGAAATATGGACAAATGGAAGTTTAACTCCTAAAGAAGCACTTCATGAAGCCTCCCGAAATTTGATTGATTTATTTATTCCCTTTCTACAGGCAGCAGAAGAAAACTTACATTTAGAGCACAATCAATACAAGGTTACTTTACCTTTTTTTACTTTTCATGATCGATTGGCTAAACTAAAGAAAAAGAAAAAAGAAATAGCATTGAAATCCATTTTTATTGACCAATCAGAATTGTCTCCCAGGATCTATAATTGTCTTAAAAAGTCCAATATACATACATTATTCGACCTTTTGAATAACAGTCAAGAAGACCTTATGAAAATAGAACATTTTCGCATAGAAGATGTAAAACAGATATTGGACATTCTAGAAAATAAATAAAAAAGCATTTCACAATTGATTTACTGAAAAGAAAAAATCAAATAAGTTTTAAATCAATTGAATCAATTGAATTTATTTCATTTTTTTTTCTATTTTTTTTTATTCTTTAGAAAAAAAAAAATAGAAAAACTGAAATGATTTGCACCTTTAGCACAATTTAGATATTCGGACCGGAATTTAATTGAATAGAAGTATCTAGGGAGAATTCACTTTGACTTTGAAGCGATTACTCCCTAGATACACACGTCATCATATTTTACAATTTGACAATAGAATCAATTTAAAAAAGACCTAAAGTTAGGGATTTATCAATAGGTAATGTTGCTCCAATACCCAAGCACAGGGCCACTGCGGTACCAATCAAAAAAGACGGTTGTTGCTACTGGACGGCGAAATGGATTTTGGAATTTATTAACATTTTCCAAAAAAGGGTACTGTTAATAATCCCGCGGGTACTGAAACCATTAAAAGAACACCCAACAGCTTGTTGGGTACTGTACAAGTATTTGAAATACGGGAAAGAAATACCATTCGGGTAATATTTCCAAAGGAGTTGCAAATGGATCCGCGGGTTCACCAATCATTGATGGTTCTAGAACCGCTAAGCCTACGTTACACGCAATAGTACCGAGAATTACTACCGGAAAAATATATAAAAGATCGTTGGGCCATGCAGGTTCTCCGTAATAATTATGACCCATACCTTTAGCCAACTTAGCTCTTAATACAGGATCATTCAAGTCAGGTTTTTTTGTTATTGGGATAGGTGAATTATTATAGATCCATCCCCCCCAAGAACCGGACATGATAATTTTTCATCATCCGGCTCAAGCAAGAATCAACCCAACCAAGGGGATACATAGAAAAAAAACCATACATATAGATTTTATAAAATCTATATTTAGCCATATCCACACATATATGAATGATTCTATATGTAAGATTACCGGCTTCCATTTTACGAAGTTGCAACGATCCATTGCAAGGAATTCCGTTCTTACAGGAAAATGCTCAATACCCAAGTAGGCTTACAAAATTGATCATGATCAAGAGCTTTCTGGGTCGTCTCAGCCCTTTGGATTCGCCCTTATTCCCAAAATAGATCGAGATGGGATTTTTTTTTTTCGCGTACAAAGGATTTCCTTGTTACTAATACAGTCTAGCCGCTGCTCTTCTTTAGATCCCTTGTTTCACTCCGATAGTATCATAAATCGGATCGATGCAGAAGAAATGAATGCATTTCCATACTATTAAGTAAGTAAAATAGTTTAAGTAAGTAAAATAGTTAAAAGATAATCTGGATTATGACACATCACTTATTCTACTGGATCTTACGGAGCCTGTTCATGCACAGCATGCTTGGGTCTGATCATAGAAAAGATTCTCTTCAAGACCAGCCTAGCCCTATCCTCTTCATGGGGGGCGGTTGGAACAAAGACACATTTGGTTGTGAATTCCAATGTAGCAGATAAAAGCATATTTCTGCACGGCTCAATCAATAGTTCAAGTCACACACTCCCATAATCCATTTTCTCTTCGGAGAATTCCCTTCAACTATTCGTCCATGTCAAATAAATAATACAATATTGTGGAGTTGAGGGAAAATTTCCAAATACATGTCTTATTCTTTGTCAATAATCCATATTTGTAGCAATGAAATATTATTGTTCCTCCCCAAGTAAAGTAATAAGATAAATGATTGATTACAAATCTCTATGATCTATATTCTTTATAAAGGACCAGAAATACCTTGCTTACGTATCATTAGAAAATGCATTAACATAAATACGGCAGTAAGAAGAGGTAATACAAAAGTGTGCAAACTATAAAAACGAGTCAAGGTGGACTGTCCCACACTAGCACTTCCGCGCAATAACTCTACTAAAGGCGATCCTATTACCGGAATCGCTTCCGGTACGCCCGTTACAATTTTGACTGCCCAATACCCAATTTGGTCCCAAGGTAAAGAATAACCTGTTACACCAAAAGATGCGGTCAATACAGCCAGAACCACGCCTGTAACCCAAGTCAATTCGCGAGGTTTTTTAAAACCACCTGTGAGATACACACGAAATACGTGCAGGATTATCATTAGGACCATCATACTTGCCGACCATCGATGAACCGATCGGATTAACCAACCAAAGTTAGCTTCCGTCATTATGTATTGAACAGAAGCAAAAGCCTCAGTAACGGTCGGACGGTAGTAAAAAGTCATAGCAAAGCCTGTAGCTACTTGTACTAAAAAACAAGTAAGCGTAATTCCTCCTAGACAATAAAATATGTTGACATGAGGAGGAACGTATTTACTAGTTATATCATCTGCAATCGCCTGAATCTCGAGACGTTCTTCGAACCAATCGTAAACTTTATTGAGATAGGTAACCCGGGGAGACTCCCTCCGAGAACCGTATATGAGAATTTCATCTCGTACAGCTCAAACAAAAAACACCCAAATACTGGGTGAAAAGGGTATGGAATAGAAAATTGGAAACTTCTTAATCTTCTGATTCAATCTTATCTAAAGATACGAAAGAGTCAAAATCAGAAAGCTCTTCTTTGTGGTTATAATTAGAATGCCAAAAAATCAAGTCGGCTCCCTTGTCTTTATGTTGATCGTTACAGGCCTCTTGAATCTTCTATTTACCTATTTCTTTTTCTTTGATTTGTTATTTTTTATTTGTATGGAATGCGGTTTTACTTTTGTTTTCTTTATTATTGATAGGAATTTTCTTGTTAAGACCCTATGAATCAATTGAAACCTCAGATTCATACTAGAACCACGATGATTCAATAAAACCTTCAAACTAAGTCCAAAGATTCCCCGAGTAAGAACCATTGGATCATCATTTATTCAACGAGGAGAATAGATAAACTTACTAAAAATACAAAGAAACATTTGTCCTTTGAGCAAAATCAAAACAGAAATGGGAATTTGAAAGATTTTTCTTCTTTCAATTTCTAACTTTTTCTAATTTTGGAATCCGGCCGCGAGGTCTGAATATTAAGTATGAATCATAGTTCGAATACTTCGTGATCTATTTCATGTATTCCGTGCTCCAGATACTAGAATAAATATCCGACGGGGTAAAACCATCTCTATCAAGACGACAGACCCATTCTCTGTACTATCAATAGGATCAATTATAACAAGTCACACACTCATATTCCGGAAATACAGAAACAAAAAAATTGCGCGGTCGAACTACCAAGTCGAACTACCAAAAAAAAATGAGCTAAAATCAAAATCCGGGACCTAAATGCTTCCCTTTTTGTATTTAAAAGCTAGGATTTTGTGGTTCTTGTAACTCTAATTCAGTGAAATTCCATCCAGTAAAACGGAAGAATTATAAATCTCCAAAATAATAGATAGGAATATCGCAAATAGGGCCATTGCGACACCCATCAAAGGAGTAGTTCCCCATCCAGGAGCTACTTTACCATATTCCGAATTCAATGGTTTCAATAAATCCCCTACAGCAGTTCGTCTTGGACCAGATCTAGAACTACCCTCAACAGTTTGTGCAGCCATAAATCCTATTTTGTATTCATTGAGATCTGTTGACTTTGTATACCATTCCGTTGTAAATAAACGATCTTATCATAGATCCATTGGGGTCTTGAAATTATATAAGAATGGAAACAGCAACCCTAGTCGCCATCTCTATATCTGGTTTACTTGTAAGTTTTACTGGGTACGCCTTATATACTGCTTTTGGGCAACCCTCTCAACAACTAAGGGATCCATTCGAAGAACACGGGGATTAGTTGATGTAATGGGCCTCCCAATATTGCAATATTGGGAGGCCCATTACGTCAATTGAGATAATGAAAAATCATTTCATTTTTTTAGTTGGAACTTTAGGCGGTTCTCGAAAAAAGATAGCGAAAAAAATGATCCCTAAAGTCGAGACTAAGAGGAATGTATAAACCAATGCTTCCATAAATTCGATCGCGGTTTACAATTATAGCTTCCATACCTGTTTATTTGGGATTATCTCCCGAATTAAAGAAAAAAAGAAGAATCAAAGAAAAGGCGGCATTTTCAATCCAGATTTCTTCAGTACCTTATGTAAAATCACAAACAGAAAATCGAAACCAGAAGCGAAAAATAACAGAGCAGCATCAGACTATTTGCCTTCTTGTCGTTGGATCTCCAAGTTTTTGGAATGCTCCAAATTCCACTTGAGCATCCAAATCTGGGTCAATACCAGCAAAAACATCTCTGAACAGGGTTCTAGCACCATGCCAAATGTGTCCGAAGAAGAAGAGCAGAGCAAACGAAGCATGTCCAAAAGTAAACCAACCCCTTGGACTGCTACGAAAAACACCATCGGATTTCAAAGTAGCACGATCTAATTCAAAAAATTTCACCCAATTGAGCACGTCTAGCATATTTTTTTCACAGTAGCCGGATCACTATAACTCACTCCATTCAGTTCACCACCATAGAACTCAACAGTTACACCTACTTGTTCGACACTATACTTCGATTCTGCCCTTCTAAAAGGAACATCGGCTCTAACAATTCCATCTCCGTCTACCAAAACAACTGGAAATGTTTCAAAAAAAGTAGGCATACGACGTACAAAAAGTTCACGCCCTTCTTTATCTCTAAAGATCGGGTGTCCTAACCACCCGACAGCTATTCCATCCCCGTTATCCATTGAACCCGCTCTGAATAATCCCCCTTTCGCCGGATTATTTCCGATGTAATCATAAAAAGCTAATTTTTCAGGAATTTTAGACCAAGCTTCTGATAAACTTTGATTTTCGGCTAGTCCAGCACTAACTCTTCGATATATTTCTTGCTGAAAGTATCCCTGATCCCATTGATAACGGGTGGGACCAAATAATTCGATGGGGGTAGTTGCTGAACCATACCACATAGTTCCAGCAACAACAAAAGCTGCAAAAAGACAGCAGCGATGCTGCTGGAAAGAACGGTTTCAATATTGCCCATACGTAATCCTTTGTATAGACGTTGAGGCGGACGGACACTAAGATGGAATAAGCCTGCTAAGATGCCCAATGTCCCTGCTGCAATATGATGAGAGGCTATTCCTCCTGGAACAAAAGGGTCAAAACCTTCCACACCCCACGCTGGATTTACAGCCTGTACCTTTCCAGTTAGTCCATAAGGGTCGGACACCCATATTCCAGGACCATACAATCCTGTTACATGAAATGCGCCAAACCCAAAACAAGCTACTCCGGAGAGAAATAAATGAATTCCAAAGATCTTAGGCAAATCCAAAGAAGGTTTTCCTGTACGTTCATCACCAAATATTTCTAGATCCCAATACACCCAATGCCAAATAGCTGCCAAGAAGCACAAGCCAGAAAACACAATATGTGCCCCAGCTACACCTTCGTAACTCCAAATACCCGGATTCGTTATCGTCCCTCCTGTAATACTCCAACCGCCCCATGAATTGGTTATTCCTAAACGAGTCATGAAGGGTATAACGAACATACCTTGTCTCCACATTGGATCAAGAACGGGGTCGGAGGGATCAAAAACTGCTAATTCATATAGAGCCATTGAACCGGCCCAACCAGCAACCAGAGCTGTATGCATTATATGGACAGAAAGCAAACGACCGGGATCATTCAATACGACGGTATGAACACGATACCAAGGCAAACCCATGGGAATACCCCTTTATCAACAAAAAATAGACACTATGTAACTTTATTGCATTATTGCATTGAAAAAAAAACTATGCTATGGACCGCCCTTTTTTTTTTCAGCCGATTCTCTCGGAAAAAGGATTAATATTTGTTCTATTCTTTTAGTATTTAGTAATAATGGAACAGTTCGGTTCGTAGGAAAAAAGAGAAGCAGATCTATTCTATACTCGATAAGTACCAATACGCAATGGGGGTTGATTCCCTTTTCTATGAGCGAATGCATCTATATTTGGTCATCATTCAAAGGGCCTATTCGTAAGAATTTTCCTTTCTTCATTCTGTTTTCCTTTACTTTATTTTCTGAACTTATTCAATCTATATATAAAATATGATAAAGGTCGATATTATTAAGATAATAAGCACATTATTACGCTTCCACATCAAAGTGAAATAGAGTACTTAATTCTTTTTTCTTTCAGTTTATGCCTATTGGTGTTCCAAAAGTACCTTTTCGAAGTCCCGGAGAGGAAGATGCATCTTGGGTTGACGTATAGTGCGACTTGTCAGATATATTGGGTCATATGGGATTTCCCCATTCTCTCCCTCGATGGAGATATCCTCTGTTTCGCCCCCAAAAAAAAATTGAATTATCAAAAATTTGTAGCGTGAAGCGCAATGAAGTGCAAATAGATCCGTTTTGTGAGGAGGTATCTAGATTAAATAATATTAGCAATTAAAATAATTTATGGTCGGCTTGGCTGGACCAATAAAATGAAGTATCCAGGCTCCGTTTAAAAAACCCAATTGGTAATATATTTATGATTATTACTTATATCATAAACGATTCGATTTCGTTAAATAGGAATGATCTCAAACTGTTAATCAATCGAATCCAAAAGGGAATGAATATGAATACGTCGAATATTTAGCAGAAGGCATGAAAGAAATGAATTGAAAAAAGGGGGGGGTAATAGCAAAAAAAAGACGTGGTATTGGGGTCATTTGTCCTATATGGACAAATCAAAATCGGGCAGATACTTACTCGGAGTAGAGCATAAACCTAAAAAAATTGAAGAAGCCCATTCAGGAACAAGAAAATGACATCGTGATTTTTGAATCGGATCTCGATGAAAAAATACATCAATGAAAGGTTAGTTCGATAAGTTTAGTGAATTGTTTTTTCTATTATAGGAAAACCCGCCAAAGTCATCGTTCTTGAAAAATGGAAGAAAAGCCCCTTCGCTAGAAGTTAGAAAGAACCCGCTATGAAAAAAGAAAGAGGGCTGGAGTTTACACATTGATTTTTTTCGCATGTTGAACCGTATGCATCAAAAGGTGCCTGTACGGCTCCTAAAGGATACAATTTGATCCTAATCAACCGACTTTATCGAGAAAGATTACTTTTTTTAGGCCAAGAAGTTGATAGCGAGATCTCGAATCAACTTATTGGTCTTATGGTATATCTCAGTATAGAGAATGATACCGAGGATCTTTATTTGTTTATAAACTCTCCTGGCGGCTGGGTAATACCCGGAATAGCTATTTATGATACTATGCAATTTGTGCGACCAGATGTACACACAATATGCATGGGATTGGCCGCCTCAATGGGGTCTTTTATCCTGGTCGGAGGAGAAATTACCAAACGTCTAGCATTCCCTCACGCTTAGCGCCAATGAGTTTTTTTATTTGAGAGAAAAAAGAAGACTATGCCTTCACCATATGAATTATTAATATTCAGTAATAATAGCATGGCACTTCGAATTCGATATCCAAATTCTTTATTGTTTTTTTTTTCAAAAGATTCTCGATTATGTATCGAAAGAGTAGTATGAGACAAACGAAGGGTATTTACGACTTTATCTTACCTATCGTAGGCCTATTTCAGCGTCACAAACTTTTTTTACACCAGAGGATTATTAACAGGATTTAGGTTATCAAAGAGTACGAAAATAAAAAAAAAGAAAGAAACTTTGGGATTGCTGAATAACAGCCGAAATAAATATAGAAAGCAACGGGGCCATCATAGTATTTTTTGAACTCCTCCAAAAAAAAGAAGGGTGGTAATTGGATCATTTACCGATCTGGGTATAAGAGACCCCATATTTTCTCTTTCTTCGATGAAAGGTAAAAAAGTGAAGTCCATTGGAGAGCCGTATGCAATGCGCAAAAATGCCCGTACGGTTGTTCAATTCTATCTTTTTCTTATTCTTTCTCTCTCTTCCTCCACGGATCGTCGAGCTATAGGAATCTTTTATTATGTTATATTATCTATATCGTTTTATTATGTTATCTTATCTATATAATCAGGGTAATGATCCATCAACCTATTGCCGCTTTTTATGAGGCACAAACGGGCGAATTTATCCTGGAAGCGGAAGAACTACTGAAACTGCGCGAAACCCTTACAAGGGTTTATGTACAAAGAACAGGCAAGCCCTTATGGGTTGTATCCGAAGACATGGAAAGGGATGTTTTTATGTCAGCAACAGAAGCCCAAGCTCATGGAATTGTTGATCTTGTAGCGGTTGTATAAAAAATAGCAGTGATTTCACGCAAATACACGATTTCCGATTTTATCTTCTTACTTCTTAAGGGTTTAATATTCTATATAATCTATTAAATAGAAGAAATTCATAATCGTCCGGTTAGGATCGATCTAAACCAACCCCCTAATGTATAATTCAGCATGCCAACTATTAAACAACTTATTAGAAACCCAAGACAGCCAATCAGAAACGTCACGAAATCCCCCGCTCTTGGGGGATGCCCTCAGCGCCGAGGAACATGTACGAGGGTGTATGTGCGACTCGTTTAAATCATGGGTTGAGACAAAACAAAAGAAAGAAAACGAATTTTCCAATATCAATGATCAGTACCATTGAATCGGATAGAATGGAAGAACTCCATTCACGATCTAAAACTAAAAAGGATAGATCTATCATATCTTTCTATTGTGTATGAAATTTATGGTTTCCATTGGTGCAAATTCAATCACTTCAATTTGCAATTTAAGATGAGAAAGAATTCCCCATTGGTAACAAATAGTTATCCATTAAGCGGGGGGAAATCCTATTTAAAAAGCGGAAAGATTATGTTTCTACTCTTGCAAGAACGGACTAACAGGGTCAGCTACCCAACCAAACTTCATAATTAAATACCGTTACTGTATAAGGTATATCTCGTTAGGAAAGACCTATTACTGGAAAAATTCATGGGTAGAGCCAAAGAGTGGTAACTGTACAAGTTACCAATACAATAGGATTGATTAAATGAGGGAAAGGGCTCCGGTGTATAGAAAGGACCTCACCGTTTAAGAAGTAACCATAGAGACGATGGAACCCACAATTTCTTTATCTATTTCTATTTACTACTTTATTTTATTTCCAATGCGCCTAGAAAAAAGGAAAAAAGTGTGGTCGGGAAGGTTATAGTAGCAAAAGCCATTGGAATTTTCATCTTATAAATTGGAAGAATCCGTTTTGTTATTAATAGACTAGGAAAGGGGAAATGAATAACTGAAAGAAAGGAAATCAATTAGTTATTCATCAAAGTTTCATTTATTCAATGACCAGAATTAGACGAGGATATATAGCTCGGAGACGTAGAACAAAAACTTCGTTTATTTGCCTCAAGCTTTCGCGGGGCTCATTCAAGACTTACTCGAACAATTACGCAACAGAAAATAAGAGCTTTGGCTTCGGCTCATCATGATAGAGATAGGAAAAAAAGAGATTTTCGTCGTTTGTGGATCACTCGAATAAATGCAGTAATTCGGCGAAATCGAGTATCCTATATTTATAGTAGATTAATACACAATCTGTATAAGGGGCAGTTGCTTCTTAATCGTAAAATACTTGCACAAATAGCTATATCAAATAGTAATTGTCTTTATATGATTTCCAATGAGATCATAAAATAAGGAGGTTGGAAGGAATCTTCCAGAATCTTTTAAATGGAGTTCTCTGGAGAATGAACTCCGGGAAGGTAGAATAGAAATTACTATGATAAAATCGGGATAATATGATAAAATCGTCAAAATGAGCGAACACGTTCAATAAAAAAAGATTTATTCTTATTCCCCAATTCTTTTTTTTCTTACAACACAACGGATTCCAGGATTTGTTGACCAAAACATCCAGGTGTTTGAGTTCTGATTGGAATTTTGATTCAATTGAGGAGTAAGCCTATTTTTTTCTGGTTCTAAGACCTGTAGTTCTAGCGGTCGACTCACTTCTTTCAAATTGTTTCTCATTATTAAGAAAAGGTAACGAAGATAAAATACGAGCTTGTTTTATAGCAATAGTAATTAATCGTTGTTCTTTTAAGGTCAATCTATTCACTCGTCTAGATAATATTTTTCCTTGTTCACTAATAAATCGACTAATTAAACTCATGTTTCTATAATCAATTCGATCCCCCGATTGGATCGGGGGCAAACGCCTACGAAAAGATCGCTTGGATTTAAGAAAGAGCCGCTTGGATTTATCCATAATTTTTTTATTCCTTAGCCTTCAAATCCTAATCGTTAAAATCCTATTCCGATCCAATCAAAAATGATTTCTAAAATGAATTAATAGGATTTGTTTGTCTCTATTTAGTTGTTTCTATTTAAATATATGAATAATAGATCGATATATATATCTAATTTTTTTCATGTTCCTTGGAAGAGTGACACACAAGAACTCGGTTCGATCTATATCTATTTCTTTATCTCCCCATGAATTGTATGTTTGGAACAATAGGGACAGAATTTTCTCAATTCCAATCGACTAGGTGTATTGTGTCGATTCTTTTGAGTAATATATCTGGAAATACCCGCCAATTCCTTATTAACACCGTTTCCAACACAACCGGTACATTCCAAAATAACCCTTACTCGGACATCTTTACCCTTGGCCATGAACCTCCTTTCGGGTTTTGATTCACCCAACTTTTCTATTTTCCGATCCAAAGCGAATAAGAAGAAAGGAACCAAAAAAAATAGAAGTTGCTAACAACTCAAAATCCAATTCTGAAATAAAGATTTTGTTGCAATCCATATAGTAAATAGTAAGTAATACAAAAAATTTCTAACTATATTTCTACTCACAGTACAGTATTTCATTTAAGTATCTTGTATTGTATGATACTCTTCCCCTAGCCACATTTCCATTTCGCTTTTCTTTTAACTTTAACTCTATTCTTTTAACTTTAACTCTATTTTGAATTTAATTGGAGCCTGAACCCGAGTTTCGCTGAGGTTGAATCCACTTTTTTCTTTCTCGTTCGCCCCTTATTCTATCTATCGAATTCCAAAAAAAAAAACAAGAAAAGAGGGGAACGAGAGACAAATATTTGATTCTATCTCTACTCTTCTTCACCCCTTTCTATGTCAATAACTAGAATGAAAAAAAAGGAAATGTCAACGCATCGGGGAATAAACGATTGATTTCTATCAATAAACCTGCTAAAGACCCGAACCATAGAGTACTTAGTACCGGGGCCACGGAAAGATATGTTTTTAGATCTCGCATTGAAAATCCTCCTTCTTTTTTTTGTATTCCATATTGTAATACATTATGGTAAGAGATGTATATGTAGTTAAAGACCCCTTCTATTTGTGTGCGGAATCCCTAATTCAAATTGAAATGGGCAATGATTCGGTAGATAAGATTTTTTTTTTCTTTTTCTTAAAGCAGAAAAAAAGGGTCCCTTTCCGTCTGAGAATTCCCTGAGAAAAATATTTTTTTTATTATATGTTATATGATATGAGACGAAAAAAAAAGAAATGCCGGGATCCATTTTGCATATCAATGGAGGAAAGAGAATAAGGATGTGGAAAACAAGACGGGGATTCTCTACAATGATACTGTAGACCAATTGAAAGGGATGTAGCGCAGCTTGGTAGCGCGTTTGTTTTGGGTACAAAATGTCACGGGTTCAAATCCTGTCATCCCTACCTATTACTGTTCAGAGGAACAGTAACGAGAGATCCATTTTGATCGATTCAATTTGGACATACATAATCTTTAATGATATGTGATAGTATACACATGCAAGAAATATTTATCGGCGTTAGAAAAAAAAAAGAATCCCCCTCCTTATAGTCTTTTCCGTTGTGATAAGAAAGCGCTCTTAGTTCAGTTCGGTAGAACGTGGGTCTCCAAAACCCGATGTCGTAGGTTCAAATCCTACAGAGCGTGATACCGCTCTTGCCTTGTTAGCTTGGTAGATCGAAAATTTCACTAAACTGAAATAATTGAACAGCAATCTGAATTTGACCTTGACCTCCCCGGATTAAATTAAATAAAATTAAATTAAGTAAGGGGGGGTCAGTTAAAAAAAGAGATGTTAATTAATCAAAGGTCCAACTGATCACCACGTCTGTATTGTAAATATGCGGTTACGAATAATCCAGCCAAAGTAATAGGAATTAGACCTAAGACGATTCCAAATAGAAAAACTTCAATCATTTCAATTTAATTTCTTTGAAAGGGGGAAAAGAGAGGTAATATCTATCCCTAAATATTAATCCGTATTGTCTAGGAATCTCAATGCCCAATAATTGGTAATTAACACGGTAAGGAACTAGAGAATATCTGGAATACCACAGAAGGATTTCTTTTTATGAATTATTCATTCAATGAATTTCAAATAAGTCCTATCTTATTCAGACCAATAAATAGAGCCGAAGTTATAGTTAAAGCCGCTAGTAGAAAACCGAAATAACTAGTTATAGTAGGCATGAAGGAGCTAAAGGAAATATCTTCTTTTTATACATATGTTTATAAAGCACTTCCCTAAGTTTCAACTTTTAAAAGATACGAGGATAAGCAAAAATACCCTATCAATTGAAAGTTTTTGATTCATCAATCTTTAGAAAAGGTACTAACAAAAATCGAGTGGCAGGGATAGAAAAAGAAATCAATTCATAATCTTTGACATTTGACATGGACCCATCTCACGATTCCGAATCAACAGATTCGTTGGGCAACTCTTGAGTAAACTAATATTCAAATAATAATCAAAACTGTGTCATATAACTTCATTCCAAAAACGAAATTCTTTTTAAATCAATATGGAACAAACTTGGGGAATCGCTTCCATTTTGTATTTTGATTTTTTCTTTTTTATTGTATCTAATACATTTTCGAGTTTCGAATAAAGAGTGAACTTATACCTTACTTATACCTTATAATACCCTTTCTTTACTTTTTTTTTCCTTTTTTTTTGTTTTGACTTTCGTTTATTTACTTTAATTGTTTTTAACTCATTAGATTCAGCAATAGGTTCATTCCCATAAGATCTCAAATGAGAATAAAAAAAGGTATGGCACGATCAGTCGAAAAAATCAAATTTTTATTTCGGTCCAATTAGATTCTAAAACTAATAATTCCTATTATCTTTTTCTTTCTAGATTTTACATTTTGTCTTTTCATATTCTTTTTATATATATAAAGCATAAAGCGCTTTCTCCTTGTAGTAAAGCCCGTTCTCCTTGTAGTTAGGTCAAGAAAAAACTTTGGATCTAATAGAACAAAACAATGCGCCCATCACAAATATCGATTATTAGAAGAGAAGCCTTTATAAGCGTTTTTCTCCTTCTTTTATCGAATCCTATCTACCACCGTTACTTGTTTCTCGCCGACTAAGCAATTCCTTAAAAAAAAAGAGGGGGATTACAACAAAAAACCTCTTCTACACCTACGAAAAGGGGATTTGTAGATTTCACATCTACTTGAAGTGGGGAAATATGATAATCTTCGTCATGAATTATTATTATTAGAAAAAGAAAACAATTTGTCGGATTTCCATTTTACCTAATCTTCAATTTCTAGTCCGAAGCCGATAATGGAAATGGAGAAAAGAAAACCCCATACTACAGAAATTTGATGAATTTTCTATTGAATGGTACACAGTTATACATCGACCAGCAAGAAGAAACGAAGAAAACAATTATCTAGCCCCGCATTTCGATACTGATTGAGGTTGCGTTGCTGTGTCAGAAGAAGGATAGCTATACTGATTCGGTATATTCTAAAAATACCCTTGGTACTATATTGACGATCTCACAAAGATTTAAATTCAGTGAATTTCCATTTACTGATCTTATCTTTTACGGAATCGATCCCCCTTTGACTGTACAAGAATATGTGGAGCTCAGCATGTCTGGAAGCACAGGAGAACGTTCTTTTGCTTGATATTATTACCAGTATTCGATACTGGGTCATTCATAGCATTACTATACCTTCCCTATTCATTGCGGGTTGGTTATTTGTCAGCACGGGTTTAGCTTACGATGTGTTTGGGAGCCCTCGTCCAAACGAGTATTTTACAGAGAGCCGACAAGGAATTCCATTAATAACCGGCCGTTTTGATTCTTTGGAGCAACTCGATGAATTTAGTAGATCTTTTTAGGAGGACCCAATGACCATAGATCGAACCTATCCAATTTTTACAGTGCGATGGTTGGCTGTTCACGGACTAGCTGTACCTACCGTTTCTTTTTTGGGGTCAATATCAGCAATGCAGTTCATCCAACGATAAACCTAATCCGAATTAGAGAGCTATGACACAATCAAACCCGAACGAACAAAATGTTGAATTGAATCGTACCAGTCTTTACTGGGGGTTATTACTCATTTTTGTACTTGCTGTTTTATTTTCCAATTATTTCTTCAATTAAGAGAAGAAAAGAGAATAGTAGAATAATAAAAAATAGTAGGAATTCTCTTATCCCATTCGGACGGATCGCATCTTATAATTATCTATGACTGTTTATGTCTCTAGCATGACCACTTGATAAAATGTGGAGGGAAGCGGGATAAATGGCCGATACTACTGGAAGGATTCCTCTTGGATAATAGGTACTGTAACGGGTATTCTTGTGATCGGTTTAATAGGCATTTTCTTTTTATGGTTCATATTCCGGATT
>CM047749.1:21435839-21448594 GCA_026225825.1 Pistacia integerrima
ATCTCCTTCTATGAAGAATATGAAGAATTTTTCATGTGCTCAAAAAAACCTGGATTGATAAATAGAAATAAAAAAAAGAACACAAATCTGACATGTCATGATACATATAGTAGTGGGGGCTTATGGGACAAAAAATAAATCCGCTCGGTTTCCGACTTGGTACAACACAAAGTCATCATTCTCTTTGGTTTGCACAGCCAAAAAATTATTCTGAAGGTCTACAAGAAGATCAAAAAATAAGAGACTGTATTAAAAATTATGTACAAAAAAATATGAGAATATCCTCCGGTGTTGAGGGAATTGCACGGATAGAGATTCAAAAAAGAATCGATCTAATTCAGGTCATAATCTATATAGGATTTCCAAAATTATTAATTGAAAATCGACCGAGAAGAATCGAAGAATTACAACTGAATGTACAAAAAGAACTTAATTGTGTGAATCGAAAACTAAACATTGCTATTACAAGAATTTCAAATCCCTATGGACACCCTAATATTCTTGCAGAATTTATAGCGGCACAATTACAGAATAGAGTTTCTTTTCGCAAAGCAATGAAAAAAGCTATTGAATTAACGGAACAGGCGGATACAAAAGGAATTCAAGTACAAATTGCAGGGCGTATCGACGGAAAAGAAATTGCACGCGTCGAATGGATCAGAGAAGGTAGGGTTCCTCTACAAACCATTGGAGCTAAAATTGATTATTGTTCCTATACAGTTCGAACTATATACGGGGTATTAGGAATCAAGATTTGGATATTTGTAGCCGCAGAATAATAAGACTTTATGTATCTTTCCATTCTATCCAGCGATGGAAATAGACCAAAAAAGACCAAACTCTTTCATTTTTTTGATGTTCAATCAAAACAAAAATGAGCAATTCTAAATTCTATAGGGTTGAATAAAAAATCGATTAATCGTTTTATATAATTGCTATGCTTAGTGTGTGACTCGTTGGTTTTTTTAGTTTTAGTACTAGGATTCAAAAAAAAGGAACGAGCCATAGTACGAACGTATGAACTAATAACTTATAACACTAATAACCAACTCATTGCTTCGCATTATCTGGATACAAAGAAGCAGTCAAGATATAATATTGGTTATATCTTTGTAGCAACTGAAATCCTTTTTTGCATAAACTTTGCATAAACATAAAAAAACCAATCTGATTTTGAGTTCTGAAGTTATAAGTTGTGAAGCCAAATAGAAAAGTATGCGGATAAGGGATAAATGGAAGGATGAGAGAAAGAGAGAAGAGAGAAAGAAAATATCACTGATATATAATTCCAATATGTAAGGTCTATGAGTCATCTCATAAAACAAAAGCAATGTAATAAGCATTAATAATGATTCATCCATAATTAGATGAATCCGCTCATAGAACAAAAAAATCAAGAGCCTCGAGCCAATAAAGACTGAGAAAATTGACTTAAGAACAAATTTCATTAAGGACTCCGTTGGAGAATTAAGACCTAACCATTAATCAAGAAGCAATGGGAACGATGGAACCCGTGAATGCAGAAGATTCTATTGAAAATGAATCTTAATAATTCATTGGGCAGGATGGCGGAACGGACCAGGAACCTATTCTTTTATTCGGAGAGGTCGTGGACTAACCCTAGAACTGAAATAGATATTGAAAGGGTAAATATTCGCCCGCGAAAGTTTGACTTTATTGGATTGATAAATTTTGGTCGATCGTATATGAGAAAAGGCAAAACAAAAGAAAGATTCGTTATAACGTTATAAAAAATTAGAACGTTATAAAAAAAAACGACATTGACATTATCTATAAGACATTGACATTATCTATAAATAGAATACATGTTTAATTATAGATCTATAATATAGATCTAACTAAACACGATATATAAATTTCGAATAGATTAATTAGATGAAATTTCAAAGAATCCTATGATTCAGTATATTCTTTATTAAATATATGTATATCGGAATAAAATCTTTTTTAGCCGTTTCATTCGCGAGGAGCTGGATGAGAAGAAACTCTCACGTCCAGTTCTGTAGTAGAGATGGAATTGAGAAAGACCCATCAACTATAACCCCAAAAGAACAAGATTCCGTAAACAACATAGAGGAAGAATGAAAGGAATTTCTTATCGAGGTAATCATATTTGTTTCGGTAGATATGCTCTTCAAGCGCTTGAACCCGCTTGGATCACATCTAGACAAATCGAAGCAGGGCGACGCGCAATGACACGAAATGTACGCCGTGGGGGAAAAATATGGGTACGTGTATTTCCAGATAAACCAGTTACAGTAAGACCTACGGAAACTCGTATGGGTTCCGGGAAAGGATCCCCGAATATTGGGTAGCTGTCGTTAAACCAGGTAGAGTACTTTATGAAATGGGTGGAGTAGCCGAAAATATAGCTCGAAAGGCTATTTCAATAGCGGCGTCCAAAATGCCTATAAGAACTCAATTCATTATTTCTGGATAGGAATGTTGAACCAAAGGAAAGAAGTCTTGGGTATAAAAAAACAATTGCAGGTTTTCTTTTTTTTTTTTTTACTTCGTCCTTTGCTTTACTTTACATTAAAAAAAACAGATTCAAAAAATGATATGATTCAACCTCAAACCCATTTGAATGTAGCAGACAACAGCGGGGCCCGAGAATTAATGTGTATTCGAATCCTAGGAGCTAGTAATCGCCGATATGCTCATATCGGTGACGTTATTGTTGCTGTGATCAAGGAAGCAGTACCAAATACGCCTCTACAAAAATCCGAAGTGATCAGAGCTGTAATTGTACGTACTTGTAAAGAACTCAAGCGTGACAACGGTATGATAATACGATATGATGACAATGCTGCAGTTGTCATTGATCAAGAAGGAAATCCAAAAGGAACTCGAGTTTTTGGCGCGATCGCACGGGAATTGAGACAGTTAAATTTTACTAAAATAGTTTCATTAGCACCTGAGGTATTATAATACGAAATCGCGATAGAGTGACAGTCTTTAATTAAAATAGATAAATTTAGTAGATTATGTCTCACGCATATACTTTTAATAATTTTCATAAATAAAACGAACATGTTGATTATATAAAAATTTGGAAGTAACAATTATTTGCGTTTATCATGGGTAAGGACACTATTGCTGACATAATAACTTCTATACGAAATGCTGACATGGATAGAAAAGGAACGGTTCGAATAGCGTCTACTAACATCACCGAAAAACATTGTTAAAATACTTTTACGAGAGGGTTTTCTCGAAAACGTAAGGAAACTTGTGGAAACCAACAAATCTTTTTTGGTTTTAACCCTACGACATAGAAGGAATAGGAAAAGACCATATAGAACCAGTTTAAATTTAAAACGAATCAGTCGACCTGGTCTCCGAATCTATTCGAACTATCAACGAATTCCGAGAATTTTAGACGGGATGGGGATTGTAATTCTCTCTACTTCTCGGGGTATAATGACAGACCGTGCGGCTCGACTAGAAAGAATTGGCGGAGAAATTTTGTGTTATATATGGTAATCTTTCTGGTACCCGAATTATATCCGGAACTTCCTAATTTGTGAAAAAAAAAAAAACGAAAAAAGACAAGTTGTCTAATATCACTCCTCCTACATTAGTTGATACTTCAAGGGGGTTTTGCCTGGAATGAAAGAAGAAAAATGAATGGATTCATGAAGGTTTAATTACTGAAGCACTTCCCAATGGTATGCTCCGGGTTCGTTTATATACTGAAGTCAGATTCGAAGTTATGTTTCAGGAAGGGCTCGACACAGTTTTATACGTGTACTATCTGGAGATAGAGCCAAAAGAGTCAAAATTGAAGTAAGTCGTTATGGTTCAAATGGAGGGCGTATAATTTATAGACTCCACAACAAGGATTCGAATGATTAGGCGGTTTTTCAACATTCCTTTCATGAGGATACAAGTCACCGTTCAAAAATTTTAAGAAACTTATTTTCTTCCAATAAGTAGATTCGCAATTCAGTTAAGGAATAACAACTATGAAAATAAGGGCCTCCGTTCGTAAAATTTGTGAAAAATGTCGACTGATCCGTAGGAGAGGACGCATTATAGTAATTTGTTCCAACCCGAGACATAAACAAAGACAAGGATAATCTTTCGAAAAGGTACTCTAAAGGAACCGATGAACAAATCAAAATAAAAGATCTGTTTTGACATGAAATGGATATATCCATATATCTAACTTATATTTATGAAATGATAAAATATGGCAAAATCTATACCAAAAAGTGTTTCACGTAGGACTGGACGGATTGGTTCACGTAAAAGTGCACGTCGAATACCAAAAGGCGTTATTCATGTTCAAGCAAGTTTCAACAACACCATTGTGACTATTACAGATGTACGGGGGCGGGTGATTTCTTGGTCCTCCGCTGGGACTTGTGGATTCAGGGGTACAAGAAGAGGGACACCCTTTGCTGCTCAAACCGCAGCAGGAAATGCTATTCGAGCAGTAGCGGATCAAGGTATGCAACGAGCAGAAGTCATGATAAAAGGTCCGGGTCTCGGAAGAGATGCAGCATTACGAGCTATTCGTAGAAGTGGTATACTTTTAAGTTTCGTACGGGATGTAACCCCTATGCCACATAATGGCTGCAGACCCCCTAAAAAAAGACGGGTGTAGAAATAAACATTGAAGAGATTTCAAGAGAAATAAATGACTCAAAGATCTGATCAAATAATATTACTATGGTTCGAGAGAAAGTAAAAGTATCTACTCGGACACTACAGTGGAAGTGTGTTGAATCAAGAGCAGACAGTAAGCGTCTTTATTATGGACGCTTTGTTCTGTCTCCACTTATGAAAGGTCAAGCCGACACAATAGGCATTGCAATGCGAAGAGCTTTGCTTGGAGAAACAGAAGGAACATGTATTACACGCGCAAAATCTGAGAAAATTCCACATGAATATTCTACCATAGTAGGTATTCAAGAATCAGTACATGAAATTTTAATGAACTTGAAAGAAATTGTATTGAGAAGCAATATATATGGCACTCGTGACGCGCTTATTTGTGTCAAGGGTCCTGGATATGTAACTGCTCAAGATATCCTCTTACCACCTTCTGTGGAAATCGTTGATAATACGCAGCATATAGCTAGTCTAACGGAACCAATTGATTTGTGTATTGGATTACAAATCGAGAGGAATCGAGGATATAATAATATAAAAAGGCCAAATAACTTTCAAGACGGGAGTTATCCTATAGATGCTGTATTCATGCCTGTTCGAAATGCGAATCATAGTATTCATTCGTATGGGAATGGAAATGAAAAACAAGAGATCCTTTTTCTAGAAATATGGACAAATGGAAGTTTAACTCCTAAAGAAGCACTTCATGAAGCCTCCCGAAATTTGATTGATTTATTTATTCCCTTTCTACAGGCAGCAGAAGAAAACTTACATTTAGAGCACAATCAATACAAGGTTACTTTACCTTTTTTTACTTTTCATGATCGATTGGCTAAACTAAAGAAAAAGAAAAAAGAAATAGCATTGAAATCCATTTTTATTGACCAATCAGAATTGTCTCCCAGGATCTATAATTGTCTTAAAAAGTCCAATATACATACATTATTCGACCTTTTGAATAACAGTCAAGAAGACCTTATGAAAATAGAACATTTTCGCATAGAAGATGTAAAACAGATATTGGACATTCTAGAAAATAAATAAAAAAGCATTTCACAATTGATTTACTGAAAAGAAAAAATCAAATAAGTTTTAAATCAATTGAATCAATTGAATTTATTTCATTTTTTTTTCTATTTTTTTTTATTCTTTAGAAAAAAAAAAATAGAAAAACTGAAATGATTTGCACCTTTAGCACAATTTAGATATTCGGACCGGAATTTAATTGAATAGAAGTATCTAGGGAGAATTCACTTTGACTTTGAAGCGATTACTCCCTAGATACACACGTCATCATATTTTACAATTTGACAATAGAATCAATTTAAAAAAGACCTAAAGTTAGGGATTTATCAATAGGTAATGTTGCTCCAATACCCAAGCACAGGGCCACTGCGGTACCAATCAAAAAGACGGTTGTTGCTACTGGACGGCGAAATGGATTTTGGAATTTATTAACATTTTCCAAAAAAGGGTACTGTTAATAATCCCGCGGGTACTGAAACCATTAAAAGAACACCCAACAGCTTGTTGGGTACTGTACGAAGTATTTGAAATACGGGAAAGAAATACCATTCGGGTAATATTTCCAAAGGAGTTGCAAATGGATCCGCGGGTTCACCAATCATTGATGGTTCTAGAACCGCTAAGCCTACGTTACACGCAATAGTACCGAGAATTACTACCGGAAAAATATATAAAAGATCGTTGGGCCATGCAGGTTCTCCGTAATAATTATGACCCATACCTTTAGCCAACTTAGCTCTTAATACAGGATCATTCAAGTCAGGTTTTTTTGTTATTGGGATAGGTGAATTATTATAGATCCATCCCCCCCAAGAACCGGACATGATAATTTTTCATCATCCGGCTCAAGCAAGAATCAACCCAACCAAGGGGATACATAGAAAAAAAACCATACATATAGATTTTATAAAATCTATATTTAGCCATATCCACACATATATGAATGATTCTATATGTAAGATTACCGGCTTCCATTTTACGAAGTTGCAACGATCCATTGCAAGGAATTCCGTTCTTACAGGAAAATGCTCAATACCCAAGTAGGCTTACAAAATTGATCATGATCAAGAGCTTTCTGGGTCGTCTCAGCCCTTTGGATTCGCCCTTATTCCCAAAATAGATCGAGATGGGATTTTTTTTTTTCGCGTACAAAGGATTTCCTTGTTACTAATACAGTCTAGCCGCTGCTCTTCTTTAGATCCCTTGTTTCACTCCGATAGTATCATAAATCGGATCGATGCAGAAGAAATGAATGCATTTCCATACTATTAAGTAAGTAAAATAGTTTAAGTAAGTAAAATAGTTAAAAGATAATCTGGATTATGACACATCACTTATTCTACTGGATCTTACGGAGCCTGTTCATGCACAGCATGCTTGGGTCTGATCATAGAAAAGATTCTCTTCAAGACCAGCCTAGCCCTATCCTCTTCATGGGGGGCGGTTGGAACAAAGACACATTTGGTTGTGAATTCCAATGTAGCAGATAAAAGCATATTTCTGCACGGCTCAATCAATAGTTCAAGTCACACACTCCCATAATCCATTTTCTCTTCGGAGAATTCCCTTCAACTATTCGTCCATGTCAAATAAATAATACAATATTGTGGAGTTGAGGGAAAATTTCCAAATACATGTCTTATTCTTTGTCAATAATCCATATTTGTAGCAATGAAATATTATTGTTCCTCCCCCAAGTAAAGTAATAAGATAAATGATTGATTACAAATCTCTATGATCTATATTCTTTATAAAGGACCAGAAATACCTTGCTTACGTATCATTAGAAAATGCATTAACATAAATACGGCAGTAAGAAGAGGTAATACAAAAGTGTGCAAACTATAAAAACGAGTCAAGGTGGACTGTCCCACACTAGCACTTCCGCGCAATAACTCTACTAAAGGCGATCCTATTACCGGAATCGCTTCCGGTACGCCCGTTACAATTTTGACTGCCCAATACCCAATTTGGTCCCAAGGTAAAGAATAACCTGTTACACCAAAAGATGCGGTCAATACAGCCAGAACCACGCCTGTAACCCAAGTCAATTCGCGAGGTTTTTTAAAACCACCTGTGAGATACACACGAAATACGTGCAGGATTATCATTAGGACCATCATACTTGCCGACCATCGATGAACCGATCGGATTAACCAACCAAAGTTAGCTTCCGTCATTATGTATTGAACAGAAGCAAAAGCCTCAGTAACGGTCGGACGGTAGTAAAAAGTCATAGCAAAGCCTGTAGCTACTTGTACTAAAAAACAAGTAAGCGTAATTCCTCCTAGACAATAAAATATGTTGACATGAGGAGGAACGTATTTACTAGTTATATCATCTGCAATCGCCTGAATCTCGAGACGTTCTTCGAACCAATCGTAAACTTTATTGAGATAGGTAACCCGGGGAGACTCCCCCTCCGAGAACCGTATATGAGAATTTCATCTCGTACAGCTCAAACAAAAACACCCAAATACTGGGTGAAAAGGGTATGGAATAGAAAATTGGAAACTTCTTAATCTTCTGATTCAATCTTATCTAAAGATACGAAAGAGTCAAAATCAGAA
Organism: Pistacia integerrima; assembly: GCA_026225825.1. Taxonomy (NCBI): domain Eukaryota; kingdom Viridiplantae; phylum Streptophyta; class Magnoliopsida; order Sapindales; family Anacardiaceae; genus Pistacia; species Pistacia integerrima. The sequence continues at coordinate 21,444,077 of CM047749.1, forward strand.
AGCTCTTCTTTGTGGTTATAATTAGAATGCCAAAAAATCAAGTCGGCTCCCTTGTCTTTATGTTGATCGTTACAGGCCTCTTGAATCTTCTATTTACCTATTTCTTTTTCTTTGATTTGTTATTTTTATTTGTATGGAATGCGGTTTTACTTTTGTTTTCTTTATTATTGATAGGAATTTTCTTGTTAAGACCCTATGAATCAATTGAAACCTCAGATTCATACTAGAACCACGATGATTCAATAAAACCTTCAAACTAAGTCCAAAGATTCCCCGAGTAAGAACCATTGGATCATCATTTATTCAACGAGGAGAATAGATAAACTTACTAAAAATACAAAGAAACATTTGTCCTTTGAGCAAAATCAAAACAGAAATGGGAATTTGAAAGATTTTTCTTCTTTCAATTTCTAACTTTTTCTAATTTTGGAATCCGGCCGCGAGGTCTGAATATTAAGTATGAATCATAGTTCGAATACTTCGTGATCTATTTCATGTATTCCGTGCTCCAGATACTAGAATAAATATCCGACGGGGTAAAACCATCTCTATCAAGACGACAGACCCATTCTCTGTACTATCAATAGGATCAATTATAACAAGTCACACACTCATATTCCGGAAATACAGAAACAAAAAAATTGCGCGGTCGAACTACCAAGTCGAACTACCAAAAAAAAATGAGCTAAAATCAAAATCCGGGACCTAAATGCTTCCCTTTTTGTATTTAAAAGCTAGGATTTTGTGGTTCTTGTAACTCTAATTCAGTGAAATTCCATCCAGTAAAACGGAAGAATTATAAATCTCCAAAATAATAGATAGGAATATCGCAAATAGGGCCATTGCGACACCCATCAAAGGAGTAGTTCCCCATCCAGGAGCTACTTTACCATATTCCGAATTCAATGGTTTCAATAAATCCCCTACAGCAGTTCGTCTTGGACCAGATCTAGAACTACCCTCAACAGTTTGTGCAGCCATAAATCCTATTTTGTATTCATTGAGATCTGTTGACTTTGTATACCATTCCGTTGTAAATAAACGATCTTATCATAGATCCATTGGGGTCTTGAAATTATATAAGAATGGAAACAGCAACCCTAGTCGCCATCTCTATATCTGGTTTACTTGTAAGTTTTACTGGGTACGCCTTATATACTGCTTTTGGGCAACCCTCTCAACAACTAAGGGATCCATTCGAAGAACACGGGGACTTAGTTGACGTAATGGGCCTCCCAATATTGCAATATTGGGAGGCCCATTACGTCAATTGAGATAATGAAAAATCATTTCATTTTTTTAGTTGGAACTTTAGGCGGTTCTCGAAAAAAGATAGCGAAAAAAATGATCCCTAAAGTCGAGACTAAGAGGAATGTATAAACCAATGCTTCCATAAATTCGATCGCGGTTTACAATTATAGCTTCCATACCTGTTTATTTGGGATTATCTCCCGAATTAAAGAAAAAAAGAAGAATCAAAGAAAAGGCGGCATTTTCAATCCAGATTTCTTCAGTACCTTATGTAAAATCACAAACAGAAAATCGAAACCAGAAGCGAAAAATAACAGAGCAGCATCAGACTATTTGCCTTCTTGTCGTTGGATCTCCAAGTTTTTGGAATGCTCCAAATTCCACTTGAGCATCCAAATCTGGGTCAATACCAGCAAAAACATCTCTGAACAGGGTTCTAGCACCATGCCAAATGTGTCCGAAGAAGAAGAGCAGAGCAAACGAAGCATGTCCAAAAGTAAACCAACCCCTTGGACTGCTACGAAAAACACCATCGGATTTCAAAGTAGCACGATCTAATTCAAAAATTTCACCCAATTGAGCACGTCTAGCATATTTTTTTCACAGTAGCCGGATCACTATAACTCACTCCATTCAGTTCACCACCATAGAACTCAACAGTTACACCTACTTGTTCGACACTATACTTCGATTCTGCCCTTCTAAAAGGAACATCGGCTCTAACAATTCCATCTCCGTCTACCAAAACAACTGGAAATGTTTCAAAAAAAGTAGGCATACGACGTACAAAAAGTTCACGCCCTTCTTTATCTCTAAAGATCGGGTGTCCTAACCACCCGACAGCTATTCCATCCCCGTTATCCATTGAACCCGCTCTGAATAATCCCCCTTTCGCCGGATTATTTCCGATGTAATCATAAAAAGCTAATTTTTTCAGGAATTTTAGACCAAGCTTCTGATAAACTTTGATTTTCGGCTAGTCCAGCACTAACTCTTCGATATATTTCTTGCTGAAAGTATCCCTGATCCCATTGATAACGGGTGGGACCAAATAATTCGATGGGGGTAGTTGCTGAACCATACCACATAGTTCCAGCAACAACAAAAGCTGCAAAAAAGACAGCAGCGATGCTGCTGGAAAGAACGGTTTCAATATTGCCCATACGTAATCCTTTGTATAGACGTTGAGGCGGACGGACACTAAGATGGAATAAGCCTGCTAAGATGCCCAATGTCCCTGCTGCAATATGATGAGAGGCTATTCCTCCTGGAACAAAAGGGTCAAAACCTTCCACACCCCACGCTGGATTTACAGCCTGTACCTTTCCAGTTAGTCCATAAGGGTCGGACACCCATATTCCAGGACCATACAATCCTGTTACATGAAATGCGCCAAACCCAAAACAAGCTACTCCGGAGAGAAATAAATGAATTCCAAAGATCTTAGGCAAATCCAAAGAAGGTTTTCCTGTACGTTCATCACCAAATATTTCTAGATCCCAATACACCCAATGCCAAATAGCTGCCAAGAAGCACAAGCCAGAAAACACAATATGTGCCCCAGCTACACCTTCGTAACTCCAAATACCCGGATTCGTTATCGTCCCTCCTGTAATACTCCAACCGCCCCATGAATTGGTTATTCCTAAACGAGTCATGAAGGGTATAACGAACATACCTTGTCTCCACATTGGATCAAGAACGGGGTCGGAGGGATCAAAAACTGCTAATTCATATAGAGCCATTGAACCGGCCCAACCAGCAACCAGAGCTGTATGCATTATATGGACAGAAAGCAAACGACCGGGATCATTCAATACGACGGTATGAACACGATACCAAGGCAAACCCATGGGAATACCCCTTTATCAACAAAAAAATAGACACTATGTAACTTTATTGCATTATTGCATTGAAAAAAACTATGCTATGGACCGCCCTTTTTTTTCAGCCGATTCTCTCGGAAAAAGGATTAATATTTGTTCTATTCTTTTAGTATTTAGTAATAATGGAACAGTTCGGTTCGTAGGAAAAAAGAGAAGCAGATCTATTCTATACTCGATAAGTACCAATACGCAATGGGGGTTGATTCCCTTTTCTATGAGCGAATGCATCTATATTTGGTCATCATTCAAAGGGCCTATTCGTAAGAATTTTCCTTTCTTCATTCTGTTTTCCTTTCTTTATTTTAAAGTTTTCTGAACTTATTCAATCTATATATAAAATATGATAAAGGTCGATATTATTAAGATAATAAGCACATTATTACGCTTCCACATCAAAGTGAAATAGAGTACTTAATTCTTTTTTTCTTTCAGTTTATGCCTATTGGTGTTCCAAAAGTACCTTTTCGAAGTCCCGGAGAGGAAGATGCATCTTGGGTTGACGTATAGTGCGACTTGTCAGATATATTGGGTCATATGGGATTTCCCCATTCTCTCCCTCGATGGAGATATCCTCTGTTTCGCCCCCAAAAAAAAATTGAATTATCAAAAATTTGTAGCGTGAAGCGCAATGAAGTGCAAATAGATCCGTTTTGTGAGGAGGTATCTAGATTAAATAATATTAGCAATTAAAATAATTTATGGTCGGCTTGGCTGGACCAATAAAATGAAGTATCCAGGCTCCGTTTAAAAAACCCAATTGGTAATATATTTATGATTATTACTTATATCATAAACGATTCGATTTCGTTAAATAGGAATGATCTCAAACTGTTAATCAATCGAATCCAAAAGGGAATGAATATGAATACGTCGAATATTTAGCAGAAGGCATGAAAGAAATGAATTGAAAAAAGGGGGGTAATAGCAAAAAAAGACGTGGTATTGGGGTCATTTGTCCTATATGGACAAATCAAAATCGGGCAGATACTTACTCGGAGTAGAGCATAAACCTAAAAAAATTGAAGAAGCCCATTCAGGAACAAGAAAATGACATCGTGATTTTTGAATCGGATCTCGATGAAAAAATACATCAATGAAAGGTTAGTTCGATAAGTTTAGTGAATTGTTTTTTCTATTATAGGAAAACCCGCCAAAGTCATCGTTCTTGAAAAATGGAAGAAAAGCCCCTTCGCTAGAAGTTAGAAAGAACCCGCTATGAAAAAAGAAAGAGGGCTGGAGTTTACACATTGATTTTTTTCGCATGTTGAACCGTATGCATCAAAAGGTGCCTGTACGGCTCCTAAAGGATACAATTTGATCCTAATCAACCGACTTTATCGAGAAAGATTACTTTTTTTAGGCCAAGAAGTTGATAGCGAGA